>LLKJ01001160.1:0-17563 GCA_002242865.1 Clarireedia sp. CPB17 | reverse complement strand
CCCGCCGCATACGCCTCCCTGACCGCACAAGCCACGCACCCCCTTGTCACATCCGCAACAACCGCACTCAACCCCCAATGCGCACACCACGCTCTCGCCAGCACCTCATTATCCTTAACTCCCCACGCCTCAACCACCAGCACCATCTCATCACTATCCGCCTCCGCCTTACTTTTCTGTCTGGGTTCACTCAAACTCCCACTCCCACTCCCGCTTCCATTCCCCGGCGACGGGTTTAGATGCCCCCAGTCCCTAATCTCAAGAATTTCATCGGCGCGCACAACACGGTGTTCGTAGTCGTGGAACAGCGGGTGCGGGCCATCGCTACACGGATACGCCGAGATGAACTGGACATCGTGGGAGAGATGCAGCGGCCACGAACGGCCATTAATCGCAAAAATAATCGACGCACGATACGTACCCGGCGCGCTCCCTTTCCTTACGCCCCCTGGAACTTCCGTAATCGCCAACTTCTCAATACGGTTCGTGTTCAGCACATTCTCGAAATCCGGAACCGGGAGCACGTAGTCCGCGACGGGGTATACGTCTGCCGGGGGGCCGAGCGGATCCGAACGTTTGCGCATGCTCATGACGTCGACTTTCGTGATGCGGTGACGGGGCGGCTTCTGAACGGTGCGGATGACTTGCGTGCGGTCGAGATCGGGAGAGCAGATAGCGGGGCCGATCCAGCCAGCTGTTTCGCGGCAGGTGGGGGCGAGGACTTTGCCTACGATGCAGGTAGAGGACCAGAAGGAGGCGTTTTTGTACTGGAAACCTGTGTTTGGGAGGATGTGAGTCAGGCCGATGAGTTCGAGGGCGTCGGGATCGTCATCGCAGTCAATCAGAGTGTTCATTATGAGCCATGGGAGGGTAGTACCGGGGAGGATGAGGCCGGAGAAATAGGATGATGCGTCGATGGTGAGGTCGTCGAGCTCTTCGGTGGCTTTGGCTCGGAGTATTCGGTCGACGCCGGCGAGGTTGGGCCATTTCATTGCTCGGGCGAATTTTCGGAGCGCTTTTATCTGACGTTCTTTCACCTTGTAAATATAGTTTACTATTTGCCATACAGTTAGACATGCGCCATCCACTAAGCACGCAACACGCAACATGCTTTGAGACTTACTACGAACGCCACTAACCCACGGCTCCACAGCATCCAAGCCTATGCAGTCTCTCCATTTTCTCGCCAATGCTAAATCCCACGCGATCCATGGTGGTAATTGCGGCAGTAGTCTCGCCTTCGCATCTTCCGAATGATGTTTTGAATGGATCCTCCAATCAAGCTCAATACTCAACAACACCTGAAGAAGAAACAATCTCAATTTCTCTTCTTCTATATTCTCCGAAACAAAGAACTTGGCCACGATTTGATTGTGAGGTTTACTAAAATCAATCCACTCATGCCTGGACAAGACCGTAATGAGATCCGCAATCTGTCTCTCCATACCCTTATGCGGACTCAACAATCGATCCGGGTCCTTCAGAAGCGTCTTGTACAAGTTCTTATACATGATCTCCGGCCGATCCTCCTCAAACTGCCACCCTGTCTCCAGATATTGCAGCCGCTCCAAAATCATCCCCAAGGCCACCTCTCTAGGCAAAACGCCCGAATCTCGCAGCTCAATCGCGGGGTTCGGTCGACCGGCCAACCCAACCCAATGATTTAATGTAACGGTCCCCGGCAGAACCCCATAGCAGAACGCCATACTCGGTTGTTCGAGTGTCTCCCACCCATAATGTGCATCCTCCTTCGGCTCCAGCATGTAAAACGAATCCACCGTAAACGCAGCTTTGAACACAAAAGCACGATCAGTCCCCGCACCACCATTCCCTAGAATCTCCACAAACAGCGCATAATATTCGTCCGAAGCATGTGGTATCTCTCTCCAGAGTCCTTTGAAAACCGGCACACCCGTAGCAACCAACTCCATAGCTTTTCCCTGCGAGAGTTGGTCGCGGAAAGTGTAACCAACAGGCGGCCATTGAATTATGCGATCCGGCGGCTTCTCCCTCCCTTCCTCACTATATGCCAATGATTCCCCCATTCGTGATTTCGAATCGAGTGAGTTGGATGAAGCTGGGTGGGGAGTATGATGTCTTCTCGGAGAAGACCCATCATCGTCGCGATCGTGAACTCTATTTGCTCGACTGTGGTGGTGGTGCTTTCTTCGTTCGCGGGGTGGGCGTGGGGATTCATGCCTATGCTCCTGCTCCTCCTCCTCCAACACCTGGTCCGGTTCCTCTTCCCGCGCTTCATTTTCCGGCAGAGAACTGCGATTTTTGAAAATCGATAACGTCTTCTTTATTTTATTCATTGCGATTAGAAATTATGAACTTCTAGCTGCAAGGGGAAAGATGTTGGTCGCATGTACGCGTAGTATCGTCGTAAAAGCGCCGGGTGTGACGAACGAGGCTGAGCGTAAAGTTCACCAGGTTAATAGTTAATGCAAGATTGGAGGTTTTGCGGGCCTTCATGTCTCATACAGCCGTCTGCAAACGCCAACGATGCGGTTCCGTCAGGAAAGAACACCACCCCATCCTCAGGAATGGGGAACTCAAGGGTTGTTGGTTGGACATGTTGAGTTGTAGGTGGAGGACAAAATGATGTTGTAAAAGAGTTAAATCAAAGACCTCTCCACTCTGATAGCCTTGTTCTCTTTCGGTAGAACTAATCAAGGTAGATCACCCGGCATCATGAATTTCCTTGGCCTGTTTGTTCACTATGACTCTCCCATGCTTACTCTTTCTGCTTTTGGACCTATAAAATCGAGTTTATATATTGCTATCTGTCCAGTCTTTACATATATTACTTTTAGGCTGTGAGCATGTGAGCAATCCGTCATGCACATCTTCAAGCTCACAGTAATACAATTTAACGTCTTCATTACCAATCTACCAATCAGTCATTAACCCCGTCTACACCAACTCAGTCTTCCACGCCTCAGAGCCTTGATCCATCGTTCCATTCACTGCGGCGAGATCTTGCTGGCGGTATTTTTCCATGGCTTCCCGAAACTGTAAAGATCATTAGCCACCGAACTATGTTCTCCAAGCTTGGAAAGAGTCATTACGTACCTTGAAAGCAAAGTTAAGTATCAATGACACCATCAGTGCGAAGCTGACGATCATTGGTCCGATCAAGTTATCGAAATCCTTTCCACTTCTTGCAACAATCATATCCCGGCGAGTTTGGTGCATCCACAAACCCCATGCACCAGCAAAGATAGCAATAGCAATATATGCGATGCCCATGGCCTCCGCGATCTTGTCTTCGCCTGCAGCAGTGTACAAACTGACAGCGAGAGCTCCTAACAATATGCAGATATGTTGCCATTTCAAGAAAGTACGCTCATTAGCTAGCCAAACCTTAGGTTCCACCTTTAGATCTCCGTCGTCTTTGAGATATTTAGTCGGTTCAGTTACGCCTGGAGGTAGCTTGAAGTTCTTGGCCCTACGAGCTTGCGCATAGCGTGAAAGCGAAAAGGATGGGAATATTGATGACATCGTACCATAACCGGCCTCGTTGTTTGACTGTGGGAGGTCTTCATTTTCGGTCTCCCTGGCCGAGGTGGATCCATCAAGGTTTGATCTTCTTCTGCCAGCCCGCTCATCAGCCGCCATTCTCTCTTGCATGTATGACCTCCCGACTGGTGAGCTAACAGCAGGTTTGAAACTTGCCCCAGCCTTTGCCGATGTGCCCAAAAAGCTACCGACCACGAGATCATTCTCTGCCTGCTTGGTCTTTCTTTCCTGGTCTTCCTCAAAAGCAGCTTGTGGATCTTTGCGGATATCATCGGTGAGGGATCCGTGCCATGAAGGATAATCGTTGACATTGTCCTCGAAAAGAGATACAGCACCCTGGAGGAATTTGGAGAAACCAGGAGCTGAATAGACCAAATGCGAGGCCATTAAGTCCTGCACCCATTGTGGCTGCTTCTTGGTTGCATCATCCTTGACTTTGATCTCCAGAACCGAATATGGGAATCTCGATATCTCACCAGGGTTCACATTCGGAAAGGGATATGACATTTCGGTGCTGTCAATATCACGTCTATGCCAGCTATTTGGATCTCTGCATGGTCGATCCTCATCCAGACAGTCTTCTCGTATAAAGGCCAGTTGTGTGTCGATAGAAATTCTAACCCTGTCATCTGTTGGCTTCTGAAAAGCAGTCCGCGTGTAGTTGGCTCGCAAAATTGGTTGAAGATCGTTATCCTTGATGAATGCCTGGATGTCATTGACAGTGCTCTTGAACGCATCAATTCTAGATTGGGGTTGTCCTTGGCGCTCCATCTTTTCAATAGTCTTCTCCAGCTTGTATTCGCCTTTGATGAACGGTTGGACATATTTTTCCTTGATCGAAAAGCGCTTCTCTTCACTACCACCGTTGGCATGGACAATCTTCTGTTCGAAATGTAGTTCTGGATTATCCTTAAGCTGGCCATACCATCTTATCCGTAGTGATGTAGCATCCTCCTTTGCTTCCCGCTTTTGGCCGTACAAAGTGAAAGTTGGACTATCGAAATAGAGAGAATTAAGGGTCGGGTCACCTTGGGCCTCGAAGCCTTTGGCAGATGGTTCGCTATAGACGACTGCCGGAAGTCGACGAACTATATACGTTTTTACCTCCAGAAAGTTATCTGGATGGACCCAGACTATGAAATGTATGTTAGTATAAGGATCTGAGTCCGGGTATCCGACTCTACTCACACTTATAGGCCGTATATTTCTCCCTCGATGGTGATTGCGAGTGGGCATCCGAATACGAAGCAGCGGTGGGATCAGCGTTCTCATCCAACTGCTGGCGTACAACGAAATACATCATGGATAACCTATTCAGCAATGCCGAGTAACCTTGTTCTGAATTGAAGGGTCTCTTCTGTAGACTCATCTGCATCATCGGCCTAATCTTGTAATTATTTCCTCTCTTGCGATCATGTTTCTTAACCATCTTCAAAAACCCGGTGTAATTGATGCTGCTGTATTTCTTAAGCTCCTTTGTCTCGTTAATAATAGAGTCGAGTTCCTCTTCAATTTCCTTGAATCTGCTGGTCGTGATATCTCCCTTTTCTTTTCCATCTTCTGGGGCGAGGTCTTTGAGCTTCTCTCCAGCCGCACTGGCACGTTCTTCTAATGACTTGAATTGAGAGGCTTGGAACGAGGCAATCTTTTCTAATTGAACGTTCAGAATCTCCTCGCTGAATCTCGTTTCGTCCTCTGCGGTCCATGGGCGGTCGCCGCCCTCTGACGCCGCATCTTCTCGGAGGAGGTACTTAAGCTTCCCATAGTCGAGGTATTGATCCTTCCATGGAGGATATATGGAATTCTTCAATGTTTTCCCGAAACGCATAATCGCAGATGGATTGGCTGTCGATGAATTGATGTGCGGGTTAGTGATTAGAAGTGTAAAAACTAAAGGGCTTTCGTCACCAAGAGACTTGTTTGTTAGTTCTGAGGTTAACGGTTAAAAAACTTTCGTAGCGCAAACTAGCTACCTCAAATGCCGACAGCAGAGCATCCACTTGAGTAGTTATGTAATGATGAAATGTGCAAAGTAATTCGCTGGCTTGAATAAATCCGCAGATTGCCAATGTACCGTACAAAGAAATTGTACAGTACAAAGTACAAATCGGCATAGCAAAGTGTAGAGAGAATCGCTCAGTCTGTTTACTTACTTGCGGTGATATAAAATTATGTAATTACATAACAAGCTCTTAAACTTTCATGCATCACCAATTCAGAGCTTCTAACCCACGTGTCGCGATTGTGAAACATGATTGCTCAGAAGATTAATCGAGCTTAGCCAATCCGACAAGCATTCTGACGTGCATATGACAGCTTTTTTTCCCTGCTTCTTGCTTGTGTAGGGACTACCGATGCTACACCAATGATATGGATGGAACCCCTCAAAGTCTAAGAGATGAACTTCAAACATTAGCACGTGCAATCTCATGATTCTAACATCGATTCATCGTCCCTTTTCATTGGCTGGCAATACATATGTACAAGTACGAAGTAGACGTAAACGCTGGAAGATACGGGCGCAACCACTCCAACGCCCATTTCTCTAACAAAGTATCAAGATTTCCCTCGCTCACCAATCATTCGTAGACCAATAAAAAGAATGCAATCATAACCCCATCAAAGTTCCCAGAATTTTGCAACGCTCAACGATGAACTCTCCTTCCTCCAGACGCTGCACGCGTGAGCGCGAAAGGTCTCCTCGTCATCCAATACTACGGACGAAGGACCCCGTAATCCATTTGATCTTCCCATCCTAATGCCAAAATGCCCTTTTTGTAGTCCATCGAGAAATAACACTGTGTTCTGTACCACTACATGGCAATTATGGCCGTAAATATGCTGAAATATGATAACCTGTTTTTGCTTGCTTATGTCGCAGCGGCAATTGCTTGGATAGGTGCTCGCTCAGCACGACCTTGAAGCTCACGAGTTGGTCCTTGACCCAAAATTTCACCTGCGGTTCTCTTGATAATACCACCGGTGACTGGCAAGAGAGTAGATTTCTCCAACCAGAGATCACACTCGCGAGCACATTGTCTACCCTCGTTGATACCCCTAAGGTGCTGTTAGTAGATGTAGATAATTTGGATCAATACAGGAAAACTTACCAAACAATAAGAGATTGCCCGCGGCGACAGTCACCAGCAGCAAAGATGCCCTCGATGTTAGTGCTGTATTTGTGGGGTGGTGTCTTGACGTTCTTGCGAGGATCCTTCTCAATGTCATCACCAAGAACCCGAGCCTCGGGGCCAAGGAAACCCATAGACAAAAGAACGAGATCAGCTGGGAAGAACTGCTGAGAGCCTTCAACTTTCTTCATGTCCCAACCACCAGTGGAGGACTTGGTCCACTCAACTCGAATAGTGTTGATACCTTTAACCTTGCCAGTACCGTCATCGACAAATTCTTCAGACATGACACAGTATTCACGGGGATCCTTGCCCATGTGTTGCTTGACTTCTGTGTGTCCGTAATCGATACGGTAGATACGTGGCCATTGGGGCCATGGGTTGTCACGAGCACGCTCGTTCGGTGGCTGTGGAAGAAGTTCGAAGTTGGTAACAGACTTGGCACCGTGACGGACGGAAGTACCAATGCAGTCGTTTCCGGTATCACCACCACCAATGACAACAACGTGCTTGTCTTTGGCTGAGATGTATTCACCATCCGAGAGTTCGGAGTCGAGAAGGGACTTGGTATTGCGGTGCAAGAACTGCATAGCGAAGTGGATACCCTCGAGGTTGCGGCCCTTGATTGGAAGGTCACGAGCTACAGTAGCACCAGTAGCAATGACGACAGCATCATTTTCAGCCCTGAGGTCCATAAGCTGAACATCCTCGCCAACGGCAACACCTATCTTGAAAGTGATACCTTCGGCGGCCATGAAATCGGTACGGCGCTTGACGATCTTTTTGTCCAGCTTCATGTTTGGAATGCCGTACATGAGAAGACCTCCCGGGCGATCAGCGCGCTCATAGACGGTAACTTGATGACCAGCTCTATTGAGTTGATCGGCACAAGCAAGGCCAGCTGGTCCAGATCCAATGACTGCAACACTCTTTCCAGTTCGAACCTTTGGTGGGTTTGGAACCATCCAACCCATGTCGAATCCACGATCAATAATAGCACATTCGATTGACTTGATGCCGACAGGATCTTCGTTAATACCAAGAACACAAGCACCCTCACAAGGAGCAGGACAGACACGACCAGTAAACTCGGGGAAATTGTTGGTCATGAGCAGACGGTTGAGAGCATCCTTCCATTGATTCTGGTAACTTGTTAGCTGTCTACACGTTCAAGGGAGCGATGAAATTTACTTACTTGGAACACGAGCTCGTTCCACTTGGGAATAATGTTAGAAATCGGGCAACCAGAATCAGACTGACAGAACGGAACACCACAATCCATGCAACGAGCAGCTTGGTATTTGAGTTCATCTTCATCAAGTCTCTTGGAAAGCTCGGCCCAATCACGAGTTCTGGTCTTTGCTGAGCGGTACTTCTCAGATCGGCGTTGATACTTCATGAAACCCTTAGTCTTATCCAAAACCAAAGACCTCTTCTTCTCAACAGCAGCATCGCCGATGGTCTCTTCGATATCCTGGAGATCTGATTTCTTCTCATGCTTCTCCTTGTTGTTTTTCTCGTGAAGATCGCGCACGGGGTTACCTGGAAGTAAGGGTAGCTGGTACATTGATCTCTTCGCCGCAGCAGCTTTGGCAGCCTCTTCTTGTAGCACACGTTTATAGTCGACAGGGAGGACTTTAACGAATCGACGCAGAGCTCTGTTGAAATCGAGAAGGATGCGGGCAGCAAGCTCAGATCCAGTGTAGTGGTGATGATCTTCAATCAAGCCACGGACGAATGCGATCTCCGCAGGATCATCAAGACCCGAAGCTTCCACCATTTCTGTGTTCAGCTTGGATATGAAATCTTGCTTGATGTCGAGGATATAGGCAATACCACCAGACATACCGGCGGCAAAGTTTCGTCCGGTAGATCCCAGAATGAGAACACGACCACCAGTCATGTACTCACATCCGTGGTCACCAACACCTTCAACTACTGCAGTAGCACCCGAGTTACGGACAGCAAATCTCTCTGCGGCAACACCACGGAAGAACACGGTTCCGCTGGTAGCACCATAAAGACAGACGTTACCAACAATGACGTTCTCTTCGGCCTTGAAGACTGCGGCACGGGGTGGGTAGACAATCAAGCGACCTCCAGAAAGACCTTTTCCAACATAATCGTTTGCATCACCCTCGAGCTCCAAAGTAACACCAGGAGCAAGGAATGCACCGAAAGACTGACCAGCAGATCCCTTAATGTTGACATGAACGGTATCCATTGGCAATCCATCCTCACCATACCTCTTGGAGATTTGGTAAGAAAGGGATGTACCCATCGCACGATCAGTGTTGACAATGTCGCACTCAATTCTTGATGGCAAGCCCTTGTCGAGAGTCAACTCGGCCTCTGAGATCAACTTGTTATCCAGACGGACGTAGAGTCTGTGATCTTGCTTGCGAACATTAAAGGTAGCGACACCAGGTCGAAGCTGATGTGCAGGTGTGAGGATCAAGGAAAGATCAATGTTGCTTGTCTTGTTTGTGCGAAGATCATCTCGGACTCTCAAACATTCGGCGTGTCCAACCATTTCGTTGATAGTTCTGAATCCAAGCTTGGCCATGATAGCTCTGAGCTCGTTCGCGATGTAGTAAAAGAAGTTAATGACGTGCTCTGGGGTACCTTGGAACTTCTTTCGTAGTTCAGGATCTTGAGTAGCGATACCGACTGGGCAAGTGTTCCTACAACATAATCAGCATAATGTCCAACATAATCTCAATGTCCAACATAATATCAATCTCCAACAAGATTTAGTACTTACAAGTGACACTTTCTCATCATGATACAACCCATGGCAATAAGCGGAGTGGTAGCGAAACCCCATTCTTCAGCACCAAGCAAACAAGCAATGGCGACATCACGACCAGTTCGAAGCTGACCATCAGTCTGGACGACAACACGACCACGAAGATCGTTAAGAACCAAAGTTTGGTGAGTCTCTGCAAGACCAAGCTCCCAAGGAAGACCAGCATATTTAATACCAGTCCATCTAGAAGCACCAGTTCCACCATCATGCCCAGAGATCAAGATATGATCGGCCTTGGCCTTTGCGACACCGGAAGCGACGATACCGACACCAGTCTCGGAGACGAGCTTGACAGATACACGAGCACGGGGATTGGAGCACTTGAGATCGTAAATCAATTGCTTCAAATCTTCAATGGAGTAAATGTCGTGATGAGGAGGTGGGGAGATGAGACCAACACCAGGAGTAGAGTGACGAGTTCTGGCGATGGACTTTGAAACCTTGTGTCCAGGAAGTTCACCACCCTCTCCAGGCTTGGCACCTTGAGCCATCTTGATTTGGAGCTCATCAGAGTCTGCTAGGTAGTTGGAAGTAACACCGAATCGTCCAGATGCGACTTGCTTGATAGCTGATCTCATGGTATCTCCACTTGGCATAATCTCGGAACGCTCTGGATCTTCACCACCTTCACCGGTGTTGGATTTTCCACCAAGACGGTTCATAGCAATAGCGAGAGTTGAATGTGATTCCATAGAAATAGAACCGTACGACATGGCGCCAGTACAGAATCTTCGGACGATCTCAGTCCATGGCTCTACTTGATCAATGGGCACAGGGTGACTCTCTTCGAAGTTGAAGTCGAGAAGACCACGCAGGGTACATGACTTGATCTGCTCATACTCAGATAAAGAGTATGCCTCGTAGGACTTGTCGTTCTTGGTGCGAACGGCGTCTTGGATGTTGGCAATGGACGTAGGGTCGTTGATGTGGGGCTCTCCACCATCACGCCAATGGTACTCGCCAGATTCGACAAGACCTGGAATGCTGACAGTGTAACGAGATGGGAAACCCTTCTCGTGGAATCTGAATGCATCTTCGGCAATGAGCTCGAATGTGATACCCTTAATTCTTGTAGCAGTACCTCTGAAGCAGCGATCGACAACGCTATCATCCACACCAAGGGCTTCGAAAATTTGAGCACCTTTGTAACTTGCAAGCGTGGAAATACCCATCTTACTCATGACCTTGAGGATACCACCATCGGCAGAGTACTTGTAGTTGCGAATAAGTTCATCATCGCTAAGATTCTTTCTGATCAATCCCTCGCGGTTGAGCTTAAGGATGCACTCCATAGCAAGATATGGATTGATTGCATCCGCACCATATCCGACAAGAACACACATGTGGTGCACTTCACGAGCCTCGGCCGTCTCGACTACCAAAGCAGCCAGGGATCTCCATTTGTTATTGACAAGATGGTGATGAACCATTCCCGAAGCTAGAAGTGTAGAGACTGGAACTCTGTCGGCGGAGGTAGCACGATCGGACAAGATAATGATACGGTCCTTGTTGTGAATGGCAGCAGTAGCCTGGTCGCAGATGTAGTCGAGGTGGTTGAGGTATCCTTGAATGCCTTCAGACTTTGGGAAAGTCAAGTCGATGACCTTAACTGTCCAAGACGAATGCAGCTTGTTAATGTTCTTTAGAGCATTGAACTCAGGGATGGAAAGAACGGGTGTTGGTAGCAAAAGTCTTCCACACTGAGATGAGTCCATTTCCAGCAAGTTACCCTGAGGGCCGACATAACAGTCGAGTGACATAACAATGGCTTCTCTGATAGGGTCGATGGGAGGGTTGGTAACCTGAGCGAAGAGCTGGCGGAAGTATTCGTACAATAGACGAGGAGCATTGGCAAGACATGCGAGAGGAGCATCGTTACCCATGGATCCAAGAGCTTCCTTCTCATCGGAAGCCATAGGGCCAAGAAGGAGGGAAACTTGTTCGAAGGTGTATCCAAATGCTTTCAACAAAGCATCTTCTTGGATGGTTGCCGAGTCAGGCTTTGGAGCCAAATCAATGGTGCCACTATTGGTGAGCTTCTCGTGGATCTTGGGCAAGCTAATGAGTTCCTTGTGAAGCCACGATCGGAAGTCATGACGGTTCGCCACTGTATTCTTCAATTCCGTGTCATCAATGATGCGACCAGCGACTGTGTCAACGAGAAGCATCTTTCCTGGTTGCAGGCGACCCTTAAGAATCACACGCTCCGGGTCAACGGTAATGGTACCAACTTCGGATGCACAAATGATTCTGTCATCATCCATGACATAGTAGCGACATGGACGGAGACCGTTTCTGTCAAGGTTTGCACCACAGTATCTTCCATCAGCAAAAGTGAATAGAGCTGGTCCATCCCAAGGCTCCATTTGACAAGCAGCCCATTCGTAGAAAGCAGCCTTGGCTGGGTCCATTGCGGCATTATCTTGCCATGCTTCTGGGACCATCAACATAACGGCTTCCGGCAGAGACAGAACTCCGTTGATGGTAAGCAGTTCGAGAACGTTATCGAAAGCGGCTGAGTCAGAGCCACCATCTTCGACAATAGGGTATAACATTTCCAGTTCCTCGCCAAAGATATCTGATTGCATAACACCCTCTCGGGCACGCATCCAGTTCTTGTTTCCTCGAAGGGTATTGATTTCACCTGATTTTACAGTTAGTACATGGGGCTAAGATGGGCATTTACAGTGGCCATACCATTGTGAGCTGCCCATCGCAATGGCTGAGCACGATCCCAAGAAGGGAAAGTGTTTGTTGAGAAACGAGAATGTACAAGAGCAAAGTGGGCTTCGTAATCAGCATTCACCAGATCATAGAAATACTGATAAACCTGTACGGGGGCAAGTTGTCCCTTGTAGACAATGTTTTTGTTAGAAAGAGAGCACAAGTAAAACCAATTGTGCAGGCCAATGGTATGAGTTGCACGTTTTCGGAGCACGTAAAGTTGTCTCTCGAAGAGTTTTTCATCAAACTGCTCAGGATCCGTAGTTTCTGGCGCATTTCCAGGGCCATATGCAGATGCTAGCACTACGAAAGGCTGCAATATGATAGGCTCACGAGATGCAGCGGCAGGGCCAAGAAGAGTAGAATCTTTTGGGGGCTCTCGCCAGCCCAATACCCTCAATCCCAGTGACTCTGAGATCTCTTCCAATTGTTTCTTTGATTCTTGTAGAGTTTCCTCATCTGGTTTGAAGAAGAGATTTCCCACAGCATATTGTCCCAACGGTGGAAGCTTGATATCCGTCTCGCGCTCGAAGTTTTTGATAAAGAATTTGTGAGGAATTGATGTCATAACACCAGCACCATCTCCGTCTCGTGCATCAGAACCCACAGCACCCCGATGGGTCATGTTACACAATAAATTCCGAGCTGGAAGGTAAGAGGTTAGCAGAGTGGCCAGTGGGACAGGGCATAAGGGGCCTACCATCGCTAACGATCTTGTGGCTAGCTTTGCCCTTGATGTTACTGTTTTTGATATTAGATGTGCCCCCGCGGATAGAATACTGCATATATCTCACCAAGCAAAACCAACACCGCAAGCATCCTTTTCCAAGCTAGGATCATATAAACCCCTAGTGTTTCCATCAGTCAAGTTCGATAGGTAACGAGGAATAGAACCACTCACTGCTTTACCGGCAGGGCTCCAGCCCATGAGCCATTTCCCTCAGCCTGATAATCATATGGATTATAGGCCGCGTTATTGGCATCAATCTCAGTTTGTCTGTCGTTAAAATCTTCCGCCCTTCCCATGCCCATCGTAGGCAAGATAGCCGGCGAGTCGGGAGGGTGTTTATTTCTCGATTGGGAGCGCAGCTCTTTGTTTAAAATGTAGTTTGAGTAGAAGTGGACGATGTCTTAAAATTGCGCAGTTGGATGGTTTCTAAATGATTGGAAGTGGGCGAATTAGCTTGGGAATTAGAGATGATAGAACAAAGAATGCTGTTGTAGAAGAGGAAGTTGGGGTTGGTGTTTCGCAGATAAAAAAAACTAAACATCCACCACTTGCTCGACCTAGCGCAAAAGCATATGATGCAGAACTACCTGGTTTAGTTCCTTTTCGTCGGTTGCGTCAGGAATTGTTGTGTTTCCGAGTTCCTTTCGTCCTCTAGATAAATCGCCACTACACGATCTCTGAATTTGGTAATCTTGGGGGCGTTACGAGTGGTGAATATGCGACGACATCATACACATACGTAGAGAAATTGTGGATGAGATTCCTAGATAAGAGTGAGGGGTAGGTAAAAAAAGGTTTCCACCTACATGGATATTTTGCTAGAGCTCTCAAGAATAGACGAGGAATTGAAAGCCTTCCACGACAACGACTCGACTACAGAGAGGGAATGAGGGGTGTGTGTAGTTGTGAGGCGAGATGTGAATTTTTCTCAAATGCTCTTGAGTGGGAGAAGGCTTTTATTGTACAGAAGTGATCTCTCCAGATGTGGAGAATAGAATTGAGCACTAAGACTTGCGAATCGGAGCAGGCCGTGTGCTGAATTGGACAATTGATCCTCTTCCCTCTCTCTTTTTCCTTTTTTTCGCAGCGGCCGCGTCAATCTTATTCATTTATCTAGTTCACTGGTGGATTTCAGTTTTATGTCCGGATTTCCTTCGTGCTGTACAGATCTCGCCGTGCCACTCGGAATCATTCTATTTGTCAACGGGCGGGTAACATTAAGTCCCTTTCCTGTACAGGCAAGGCAAGAAAGCGAGTGCTCTTCATTTGCACTACTATTCCCCTTTGCACTTTGCATGCACTCTTTCACTCTTTCACTCTTTCACTCTTTCACTCATGCAAGATATCTGGCCAGAAGTGCCTTTTCCGAAGTATGGACTGAAGAAGCTGCCAGCTGCAGCTTGACGGCCATGATGCCTATTCTCTGGCAACCTCCCACTCATTTGGGTAGAAGAGCCGATATGTCTGGTTCCCCCACACTCCATTGCATACACCAGGGCAGGGATCGATGCATGCTGGCGAACTGGGCGCAATGCAATCTGCGAATAAGGATCTGGCGCGAGGATAGCCTCATGGATGTAAATTGTAATGCTGCACCAGCTTGCGTCCTCTCAACTTCGCTTCTGCCGATGTCGCTCCTAGGTTCATCGTCCGATGAAATACAGTAGAGAAATATGACTTGTGAAGCATGTGTAACCTTGTTAGTATAGCATGAGCATGATTGGCTCAAATGTTGACGGAAATGCTCTAAGGTCCACGACTAGCAATTATCAACTAAGACTAGGGCAAAGTAAGAAAGATGAAGAATCGAAATCCCAGACCACTTCCATGATCGTCCCTTTACCAGCAACCAAAATCCAGGGTGTATTAATGCCGAATAAAGGTTAATGCAGCAATACAAACTCTTTCCATGTCTTCACGTCTTCAAGCCGTTGGCCTGGCAGGGGTCCCCGCGACGCAAAAAAATTACACACAGCAACGAACTTTACGACGTCTGGCCAATGGTAAGCTTAGATAGGCCGATTACCATCTTACTGCTATGATTGAGGGGTACCCCCATGAACCCTCGTCGGTTTAATTCTTCGGAGGGTGTCCCCACCTTCGGTAGAGAGCCACAAATCAGCAATGGGATTATGAGTGCGAGTCTTGTGATCTCTTCCAAGCATCGGGAGACACCGGAGGCTCACGAGACGAGGCTAGAATATTCGTATGTTCTTATGCAACCAGGGCCAAACAATAAGTACTTAGGGATCAAAAAGGCAATTTATGTGTCCGAACTTCGGATAAAATGTCTGACATAGACGTCGTTCGCTGTAACACGAAAAAGTTGGAGAGTTCAACATATGAGCTGTTCATAGAATAGTTGTCCTGCTTATAGCTTGGGAAGTACCAGGCAACGTAGCAATATTCCGAGGTATGGTATCAAATGTAACATACGATGAACTTGTCATGCCCATAACAAATTGATACACGCGTAACTCAACCGGATGGCTGCATCAATCAAAGACCCAGCCTCTCGGCTCGGATAGCATCAATCTGGCCTGCCAAATCTTATCGGGTCGATTTCGGAGATTATGTCCGCCGAGGTGGGGTAGCAGACAAGGCTGTCGTAGCCTGCAGCGAGGCTAATCTGACCACGATAAGGCTGACTCAACCGTTGCTATTACTTCGCCTAAGAAGCAACGATAAACAACACAGCTTTCGGAACTGAGTAACTTACTAGCACGGCGACACCAGACATTCTCCACTCCTACATATATCATATCAAAAAGGGTATATCATACGACAACTATCTTCACTTCGGGATGTTCTCTCTTCCTAATCTCGCCCCGACCGACGTAAGTAAACCTAACTCATATGATTCTACCGACATCATTTAACACAGAAACTAACCCGCGTCTTACAGTCGTACAACCTCTGGTACACATCATCGCATAGCAATCCACCACAGCACATCGAGCCCAATGCCAATTCCTTCGATCAGTCCAACTCGCACCTGGTCCAACACCAGAACCATGGCTCCCGACGCCAAGCCATCAACAATCGCACGCCTCTCGTGCGCCTCCGCCTAGATGAAGAGTACATTGAGCGGCGCAAACAGAATGTCCAAAACTGGGGCAGTTCATGGATCAAGCCCCCAGGGGTACCGAAATCGCTCTACCAACTGCGAGAAGAGAAGCGAGAAATGGAAGAACATCAAGAAGCTTTACGCCGAGAGCAACTAGCGCAAGAACTTGCAGAAGCGGAGGCGGAAGCTCTAATGCCGGATGATGGGATGGATGGCGATGGGGATATGGAAGATGTAGTTGATCTCGATGATGAGATACCAGAAGCAGACGCGACGGGGCTCGGCGGTGACGATACCGAGGATTCAGAGGACGAAGAAAACGACACTGAGGAGGTACCCAGGAGAGTCTTAGCTTCGCGGATGCCGGATCGAGAAACCCTTGTATATGGCGAGCCGGCTGGAACAGAAATGTTCGACGGAGATGACGGGTCGACGATTGATGATGACGAGCGATCGGGGATGTTGCAGGAGGAAGACCTGATTCATGAGCATGGGATGGAGGAGGGGGATATGGATATGGATGCGGATATGGACGCCGATATACCGGAGTCGGAAGAGGGGTACGAGCATACGGATACGGAGGAGGAGATTGATACTAGTGAGGAGGAGGATAGCGAGGCGGAAAGTCTGCCGCAGGTTAATCCTGGGGCTAGTATGGTCAGGAGTGATGGGACGCAGAATTCGATGGATTTGTCGAATCTCATTTCCCATGATAGTAGTTTGCTGCAAAGTAGTCCTTATGGAAGGCCGGGGAGGTAGTGCGGAGGTAGGAGGAGAGGTTTCAGTGATCATAGGTGCTTCAGGAATGGCATGCATGATACGAGCAGGTGAAAGGGCATGGGGTGGAGTGATTACCAGGAGAGAAAGACCGCAAAGCCAGTAGCAGGCGATGTATAATTAACGGCTCTACGCTTTTGATAGCTAGATACCCACATTCGTACTCGTTCTTTGAAATACGTGCCCCTGCTGGAGCTATTCTGAGATTTTAGTTGCGAGACCAAGGATAAGATAACTGTGCAAATCTAAAATCCACAAGAACGATATATGCATTATGTGCCAGCTATAGATCGACCAGCGGTAATAAAAGATCTTAATGTACAATAAACCACTTCAATGATTGCCCCTTGAACGCCTTTCCGCCCAATGCCATCCCATCCCTCCATCCATCGTATCATAACTCTTCTTCCCAAATGGTCGTGTCTAACATTCAATAACCATCGTAGCACCATGCGACTGACTCCCTCAGAACCTACTACCTCTCCCCTCCCCCCCATCCGCCTCCACACCCATCCCGCATCTCCTCTCCTCTTCGCTTCTCCCTTCCTCAACCCCCTCAATCATCTAACCCACACCCAAAAAAACAGCCCAAACACCGCCGCGAAAAACAGCAACCACACCTTCCAGCTGACCCCCGTCTTCTGACTCATAATCAACATGCGGTTCATCGTCCCCCGGATGCGCACCCGTGTGTTTTCAAACGAATCGTTCATTTTCTCGGCCAGCGCGGAGGACTCCCGGATCTCGTCGCCGATGGCTATTGTCATCTTGAGGGGGGGTTTGTTAGTAGGTGAGATAGAAAT
>LLKJ01001159.1:0-38744 GCA_002242865.1 Clarireedia sp. CPB17 | reverse complement strand
GATCCGCGCCCCAATCCGGCTCCCCAACTGGCACGCTCCCAAACACCGGATGCAGCGGCAAGTTCTCCTGCATCTCCGCTCTCGCCCTCTCCAGTCCATCCTGCACCCTCCTCTGCAACTCCTCCGGCCTGGGCCGCATCATCGGCTCGTTCATCATGCACTCCATGACCAGCTGACGCAGCTCCTCCGAGTACAGCGAAAACACATATATATCTTCTGGCGCGCGGGGCATGAGTTTATAGCCCCAGGTTTCCCTGCCTTTGTGAAAGGACAGTCGATCGTTGCCCGAGACGCCGGCGATGGCCGCCTTGTTCTCGGGAATCTGGATCAGGTGCTCGGGGGGCATGCGGCCGAACATGAGGAGGTGGAGGACGTGGGCGAGGCCGAATATGTTGCTGCAGGTGCCGTGGCGGGGGTGGTCGAGGGATTCGGGGTCGAACTGCTCCTAGATTGGGAAGGGATTGTGAGTTAGGTGATGGAGAAGGGGAAGGGGGGAAACTTACAGGGGGTTGAAAGCCGAATTGGCCGTTTTTGTCGGAGACCCAACCTGCGTCGTCTTGATTTTCGTACCGTGGAACTTCGAGGGCGTCACCGAAATCGCAAAGCTATACATAAATGGAACTTATTAGTCTCTTCCGCATATCAAGTCATTCCTAGAGCAGTCCAGTACATACCTTCAACACCGGAACTCGATCATATTGACTATTCCTCGCACCCATCAAAACTAAACACAAAAAAATCAGTCCCTTTCTTCTCTCCCCCACCCCTCACACAACCCATCACCGAACCAAAACTCACTATTCTCAAGATTAATATCCCCATGCCAAATCTCGCCCTTATCCCACCTCGGCACCCTCACATCCTCATCGCCCCTATCCAACACATTAACCATCTTCACAAACTGGTTAAAAACATCCCAAACATCCACCTCCGCCAGCAGCCCGTAATGATTCATTCTCCGCATCAAAAACGCCAGATTATTATGCGCGGGATCCTCGTCCACCGCGCGCACACATTCCAGGAACAGCACTTCCCGGTTATGGGTATCGGCGTGCGGCGGCCCGTACTGGTGGATGATGTGCGGAGAATGGGTTAGGGAGAGGAGCGTGAGGAACGCGCCTTCGGTGCGGAGACCACGGTAGTCCGGGGGGTACCCGCCGGTGCGGATGGGTGGGTAGAAACTGGTTTTGAGAGCGAGGATGGTTATGTGGGGTGGGCGGCGGAGGTGGGGAGACGGGATGGATATCCAGACGGTGATGTGGGTGCTGGAAGATTCGTAGATGACGCCGGAGTAGGACCAGTCTTTTCCGACGGGGACGGGCCAATCCTGTTGCGTTTCTGGCCAACCTATAAACCCGCGGGGGCTGCGAGGGAAGTCCACTTCCATCGTGGGTAGGTGAGGATAGGCTAAGGGAACAGTTGAAGTTAATGATATTGTGCAGTGAGAGCGGTCTTTTTCTTGGATGGCTTGAGTTACACTGTGGTCAGGATGAAGTTCTTATACTATCAACAAAGGATTGAACTTCAAACGGAAAATAGGAAATGGGCTGATATCAATGGATCAAACGGACAAAGCGACCTGTCAGAAAGGAAAATGTCTACATGCGGCAGCTTGCATAAAGAAACGCACTTCCAAGAGTCAACCAAATAAACAGAAATCAGCCGTGTTAGCTTGTATTTCACCCCTAACGGGTAGGCCGTTGAATACTGGATAAAGGATATATGCCCCATAGTGCTGATCTGCTTCATTGAAAAAGTCATCCAGGTTCTCAGTGCGAGGTAATTTTTGAACGATTAAATTTCTGCTTCTGGGCCGTGGTGTGGAGCTGTTGTTGAACTGTTGGTGAGATTTTCATTTCCAGCCTTGTCCCGTCGTGAACCACCTCATAAGATATCCAATGTTCATGAGGTTTATGTTTACAACGCTAGATCCAAAACTCCTTTAATCTAATCCCACCACCTCTCGTTCAAGTTTTCCAAAAATCCTAGATCCACATTGATGAAGCTCATCCATAAATCCACCTCCAATCGCCACGGCCTCATCTGTATAGCGTAAGTCACGCCCGTAACCAAGCGCAGCAAATCTGCCTCGTCCTCTCCCATTACAAGGAACTTGTCTCGCTTAGCAACTACCTTATTGCCGAATTGCTTTTTGAACGGCATGATTCTTCTGCTTGCTGATATGTGAACCGAATATTCCGAGTTTGGCATATCTTTTGGAACAAATAACCATATGTAGATGCGTCCAGTAAGATCACGGAAAGAAATGTTATCTCGTTTGTCAAAGCCGACCGTAAGTGGGTAAAAATAAGGCGCGCTCCATAAGCGCAAGATTGCGAATTTGGCATTCGGGTGAGAATTTTGAAATTTCCGAGCAGTAGTGAGGAAAGGCGGGATCGTGCTTGGGTCTGCCTGGGCATCAGGAGGCATGATGGTATTCCCAGCGATCGGTCTGTAGTCAATGAACATATCTGGTTTGTCTGGTCGGGCCGGTTCAACAGTAGAGAATGCTTGGCCATTGAAAACTGTGGATGCATGACTACGGATCACGCCGGATTTGTAGACTAGAATAATTTGTGTCAAGAGAACTACGCAGGAGATAATGAGGGTGAATGACTTACGGTGTGCGATTATGGGTCTAATGTTCATGTCCCACTCAAACGGCAATGCATCAAAATCATCGTCATGTTTGGTTTCCTGAAATTTCTTGTCAAAGTCGGCATAAAACTCCTTAGGGCGGTGTTTGGTAGAGGTGTGAGTCCTTAAATCAGGAAACGCTCTCGCCCGCTCCTTTTGCTTGAAGAGCATAGAGTCCTTGAACTGTTTCCCTTTATCTGTATCTAGAAATTCTGGATTGAAGAATGGATAAACTTTGCCCAGAGCCTTGTAGAGATCCTTAGAATCAGAGGGTGAAACATCTAATTCATCAGATAGTCTTAAGCTGAGAATAGTCGACGAAGTACGGAAGCTTGATTGATTGTGCCGGCGAGAATATTTTGCCATAGTAATCATCTCCGAATATCGCTCTTGTGCATTTGGTGCGGTATCTGCCTTATGCCACACTTTCTTGAAAACTAAACAACGATAAATTAGCTTAAGTTTGTAGATCCCTTGGCCATGCAAGTAAACATACCTCTTGATGTTTCATTTTCCAAATATGCCCTGAACTCTTCATCGAGAGCAGCGGTACCCCTTTTTTCAGGCCGCCGATCATCCTTTATTGAGAGTTTCACCAATAACTTTTGAACCTCCGTGGGGTACGACTCGAAACTTCCGTCACTCTCGGTCTCACTTGCGGACATGAGAGACTTGTTGTCTTCCGTGAGCAGCTGCCCATGTTCATGTTCAGTATCTTCTTGCATATGAGAACAATCCAATTCCTCGTCATCACTGATGGACATCTGTTCGGATTCGTAATCAGAATCTTCCCAATCCCAAGACGCCTCTATAAACTTTTTGATAGAGAACCCTTCCTGTTCCCAGACGCGTAAGGGCTCAACAAAGCCAACATTAAAGGGGCTGACCTTCTCGAATGCACGTTCCTCGGGAAACAGAATGGCGTCTTCCAAAGCATCAGCATCGTTATACAGTAGATATCGAGGATATGTATTAGGTTCAACACCCTCCACAAATCCAGTCTCTGTCACTTCGCCGAAGATAAACTTGCTGCGGGGATCGGTCAAAACTCCCCACATGCTTTCGGACTCAGGATCCCCAGGTCTCATGTCGCTGGTCCTCCCATTCTCGTCTCTTCGTAATGTCTTCAAGACTGGAGCCGCCAGTTGGTACATATCAACCCCGGTAGTGCATCGGAGGGCCTTAACTAGCATCTGAAGTTTAGCAGAACAATATTAGCGTATAATCACCCAACAGCAACGGCCATGACTTCGAATACCAGGGGAAATTTGATCCACGATAGAGCTGGGTGTATATAGGATTATGATTGTGTGTAGTACGCAAGCACATTGAACGCACAAATCAAGCGCAGTGTTCACACCTCACAGGTTCAAGAAGTACGCATTCCTAAAAGGGATGGGTTAAAGCTTACCTCTTGCATAACATTGAAAATTCCGGCGAAGCTCTCTCCGGATTCAAGATCCCAGACATCAACGTCGTAGTATTCTTTGAACGAAAATCTCCAGTCTCGATAAGTTTCCATTTCTTCAAAGAACTCCGGTCCGATTTTCTTTAGGACATTCTATTCATTTCTCGAGGCGCGACCGATGCCACTTTTCTCCCGGAATAGCCATCGCTCCTCCTCAGGAGGTTTGACTAAGAGACGACCAGTCTCAGCATCTCATACAAGAAGCAGTAGGCGACGGGTTTGCATGGCAAGATACTGAATGAGACACCGGCTCACCGGGTCATCTCTTTTAATGTGAGCGCAAATGAAATTTCTTGCTTCGAGGATCGCATGAGTACGCCGGAATTGACCACGGCCTCCTGTTGTGTGGCTAGTGCTCAAATCTCTCGCATCCGGGCTAAATGTGTCAAAGTACATAATGAAACCCTGAATTATGTTGGTGAACATCAAAGCAAGTCATGGGATATGATATAGACTTACCAGCTGGAGTGCTTGTTGCTTGAATCGGTTTCCAATCCATGACAACCATTTGGCCGCTGGAAAATAATCCCAACAAGCCAGGATGTTCAGTTCGAAGAATTCATCCCAGTTACGGCAGAGACTGACAGCCTCTTTCAAGCTACTGTCCTTCGCAATAAGACAAAAGTGTAACCATCCCCCACGGCTCATTGCTTTATCGCTAGGATAGTTCCAGATCGTTCTCCCGCAGATTTTCACGCGGATCTTCTTGCGTGTTGTCGTCACAGTCTTGATATCTCCAAAATCAATCGCTGTTCCTTCGGTTCCTCCTAAAATTTCTTCGGGTGAAGGGACCATATCACCAAAATTCTGTCGCTCAGTTTCTCTTGCGCGCTCACGTTTAGAAATCCATTTTTCAGGAAGTTCACCACGCTTTTTCTTTGCCTTGAAGTTCAAGTCATACGGGTCTTTGGGTTTACCTGCTTCAACCTTTAAACCCTTAGCGTCATTGTCTGGGCTGTTCTCGTCTTCTTCTTGGTCGGAGCGGAAAAAGTCTGCACATGCATCGCGGATTTCTTGAAGACCCGGCTTCTCCATTTTGAGACAAATGTCTCTCAGCGCAGCACCTGTGACTTCTACATCTGCAAAAAACTCCTCGACTGAATTGGCACGAAGAACTATTGGCAGCAGGGTGGGATGCCCAAGGATAAGCCGACAGAAGAGCAAATGCTTAATCTCAGTTATTTCGCCAAGTAGCCGCTGTATTTCATCTTCTGGAAATGATCTTGTCTTTGTTTCAACTTGGGGGTTCTCTATAGTTCCAGCTACCATAAGCCCTGATATATGCCCACGATTAATCTCAGTTCCGTGGGCTAGTCTTTCATGCATGCTTTCTTTGCTTTCGATGAGAGCCTTATCTGGGAGCGGTTGGAGGGCACGACTTTGACTAGATGTAGCGGCGGTGGAAGCTTCTGCAGCTTTCTTCTTCTTCTTTTTCGACTTCTTAGACGGAGCTGGAGTTTTCGCTTGGCCATTAATTCTGTCTGGAATGGCCACGGTGCTCTCGTTTGTCTGTGACGCTGCAACTTCGTTTTCCGGAACATCCTGTTCTTCCGATCCAGTAACATTGCCAGCTACGGCTGCTTCCGGAGATGCCATCCAGAGGAAGTGCCGAATAAGGTCTATTTTCCCTAGTTTTCTTGGACTTCCCAAAGTTAAATGTATGGAAGATTGACATACCGATGAAAGTTCCCCTGCTATCTTCCATAACATCATCAATTGGATCCCAATCCATTTCATCATCCTCGCTCTCTCCTGTGTTGTTCGATTTTTCTTTGTAGAGTTTCTCTAGGAACGCCTTCTGCTTCCTCTTCTCTTCCTTGAGCCGCTTGGCTTCTATCCTCTGCGACACCTGTTTCCAGTTTCTCTGCCATAACTGCGCCTCTTGCTTTATTTTTTTCTGCTCCTTTTCGCGATTTGCTTCCTCTTCATCTTGGCACTCTCGTACCCATTTGAACCATTGCTGGTTCTCGTACAAAATCTGAGGTCAAAAATGAGCATAATTCTCGATACTGACCTAGAACTTATAGGGCCTACCTCTGCAGTCCTCCTTTGCAACCTCTCTAAAGCTTTTGTTACAAACCCTTTCTGGTTCACTAGCTGATCAAGAAATTTCTCATGTCCATAATCCATGTTCATGCTGAAAAAACGACTGTGGTGCAACCTCCTCGCCTTTATCACCCTCTCCAAGAGCTGATATTTGGTCCATAACCAATCATGCAGCTCCCTGCACTGTGCTTCTGTTGTAACATTCTCGAAAGTCTGATTGACAAGAGGAGTCTTCGTGTTCGCGAGATATGGGGGTAGTTTTTCATCAAGACGTTCGAGACGAGCTGTACGAATCTTGTATCCGCGGTAGAGGCCTGTTTGTTTTCCCCCGTTAGTGATGAAAGCAAGGTTAAATCATGTACATAGTCCATACCCTGGCATTGTCTGGAATGAAAGCTACAGAAAAGACCATTTATCGATGTAGCGGTCTCGAGGCATCGTTTTTCGTCCGACACGTTCAGCGCATGGCACTGTGATGGCGAATTGGAATCCATGATGGCATCCCAAGGACGTTAAGCTCCAAGAATTATGTACAGGTAGAGCTGCTACAGTAGTTTCACACCGAGAGGTACAGTATCCATTTTTTGCGGGGTAGTGACGCGATTGATGCGTTGACCAATTCTGGAGTTCATCAGAGCTCTCTGCTCAACCCCACCAAGTTTTATAACTTCAAATCTCAACTGTATAGTTTGTATATTGAAAATATTCTGTATGCCAACATCTTTCGCAGGTGTATTCACACCTAATTCTTTGCAGCACAGCTAATCACAATCCAATCCTTAGCAGCAAATTCAGCAAAAGTCAGACCGCAGGACAGCGATGGTATAGTCCTCACTTCCAAATCCGGCAACCCAACGACATGTTCTACATCTCCTCCATCGCTAGCTTCAATTATAGGGGATGGCTCCTTTTTCTGTCTCTGAGCGGTCACGACCTCATCACCAAAATCCGTGGCTATCTATGCTAATGTTAATGATGCGGTTTCTGGAAAGAAGAGATAGACAACTTTTGCAAGCTGTGTTAGCGACGTTGGTAGTCAGTGAGGCAAAGGTCGACTTGCTTGGTATGAAAAAGATACACCACGCGATGATGACGAAGTAGTACTTCCAGCCAACGCTCACAAACCCAATCGGCGCAGTCTGTAGGAGGATTATCGTAGCTATGGCATACCGATAAGTAGGTTCCACTTCGGCTCATTGAGGACATACCTGAATTGGCCAAAAAGCGAGAACCCCATTCTGATCGGTCTGATCTCCATTGGGGTACATTGTCGTATCACAGAAAGTACTTGCCATCTGCTGTCAGCACAGTTTCGAAGCTCAAATATCAGGTCACATACCCTTGAAATGCAAGGTACAAGAAGATGAAAAATATCCCAAATGCGTTGCCAACTTTATTCTTAGTACCTGCATAGATGGAAGATACCCCTACGAGGCACGTAGTCGTGGCGAGGCAGCCAAATAGGCCTGCCAAGAACATCCATCGACAGGAATTAGTTCGGTCATGAAGCCACGATCCTAATGGGTTGTGAATGATAGCTATGGAAGTACCGGTCAGTGGATATTATAGACCAAGTGGATTAATAAACACTCACCGGCTGTTGTAAGCCAAACTGCTGAGAGAAGAAGAGGCATGGAACCAGAGACACCCAGATCGTTATACAATACCACAGCGTAATTATTCTGAATCATTTGTCAATCAACAATCGTCACGATTATATCACGAATATCTAGCGACCCACGATGACCAGCGGCCCTGCAAATTCACCGCCCCATTGAGTTAAAAATCCCAAAAGCATTCGTTTCCTGTAGGTCTTCTTCGTCCACGCGGCAAGCCAGCAGTTATGGCCCGTCGATGCTAGACGTATTCCTTCTAGCCGGATCTGTTCACGGATCTCGTGAAATTCCTTCAATGCCATGGAGTCATCCGGATTACCAGGCACCGAACGCAGTCTTCGGAGAACAGCCCAAACATTTTCTGACCTGCCTTTTGACAATAACCAGCGGGGAGATTGCGGAATCCATATCGAGTAGATAAGCAAGAGCATAGGGGAAAGGCACTGGAAGAGAAGCGGGAACCGCCAAGCAAAAGAAGGACTGATCTGGGTTACGAAACAACAGCCGTACCCAATCCAGCCAGCAAAGGCGTATCCTAGAACGAGTGATATGGCATGCTGGCCCACAAAAACTCCGCGGACCGGTGCGTCGGATAGCTCTGCGAGGTACATAGGGCAAACAGTCACAAGTATTCCAATACCAACTTCTGCGAGGACGCGACCGAGGTGGAACATGCTAGAGCAACGCTAGGTCAGAGTTCATTACGTTGAGAAAGGGGAGGTCTCCAACTTACGGCGAAATAGCAGCACCTCCCTGCAAGGCACCTCCTAGAAATGCAAGACATGCACCAAGCTGCATGTTCGATCTCCGGCCATACACTTGAGCCGACCACATAATGAACAGAGAACCTAGCGCGCCACCAGTGCTGTAAAGTCCATTCGAGGTGGCGATGGCTTGGGTTGTTGTGGTCGAGTATCCTGGTTGATGTTGCACGGGGAGATGGAAGTACTCGTACCAGCCAGGCTGTCCAATGGTGCTAGTGATTATGGAAGAACAATAGCCATACGTCTACCCCGACGTCAGCATAGCTACAGTTTGGTGAGGATTAGTTTACAAAAGAACCTAGTCCGACTACCAGAGATATGAACTGGTTGTAGCGGTTGATTCGATCTAAAGATGCGAATAAGAGCATCATCATGTGAGGTGTATAGCCGATCAGTTGTTAAAGTAGGAAGGTAAAGATGCATATACACCAACGAACGGGCTACCGTCGAGAAGAAGTAGGAACAGATACTCCCACATCATGAACATCAACATCAACGTCATATTCACACACAGCAGACATAGCTGTCAGTCGTCTAAGAAGAAAGAATTCTAGATAAGGCTGTGTATCCCATATTTTCGTTGCTATTTCCCCGAATGCTACACCATCGGGAATCAGATCGGGTCAGAAGCTGATTAGTCTGCAGTATCATCCTCAATTTTCGTTGATGGCAGACTCAAGTACCATGCGATTCTAAACTGCTAGAACATGTCTCCCGCTGCAACCCAACGCTCATAGTTTGCGATGGGCGATCGGGAAGATCTGCGTAGAATGGTTCGTATAGGTAACCAACTTCTTCAACTTCGAACACGTTGAGAGAATGACTGTTCTCGAAACACCGATCCCGACTTGCAGCGACCATCAAATAATCTCAGATCTCAACACAGCTTCGTGTTGGTATATGAGAAAGAGATAAAGACTTGAAAATTACGAGGTCTTTCTACACGACTCATCAGATATGATTCGTCACAGGAGACCAAGTCGGGCTGCAGGTCATGACTGATCTTCATCTGCCAACGTGGAAAAGTTCACTTACCTACCGCAACAAATTAAGAACTCGGACCATTATTCATCCTTTTATACGTTCTGGGAGTTTTATCTGTCTTGAACGGATGACGAATCGACCCTGATCATAGACACATTGACACCTCTTCAGTAAACCTTTTCAGCCACGATGACACAATGATGCAAGACTCCACAGCATTGATCTTGTGCATAGGATTCTGCTCTACAGAGGCCCTTTCTATCCACCATGAATACCTAGCATCTAATGAGATGCGGAGAGTTATCAGGTATTACTCTTCGACCGAAAGCCTACACATTTGACGATTACAGGCCCCTCGCTTCTACTTCTCATACACCACGTGCAATTTACAAGATATCGTGGCTGAGAGATTCAAAAATCATGACGTGTTTCCCCTCTCCAGGTCCGAAGCAGTACAGTGACACATGAAATTGAAGATACAGCTCAGCTACAGACCGGATGACACAGCGAACCTTGACCTTAGTGGCGAGCGAGTGAGCCTACTGAAGCTTAGAGTACCCACATATCATACGACGTATCTCACAGACACAATATAGTTGCAATCAACCAACCAGGACCGTCCACTATGAAGGCTGCCCTTATGGAGACCGCGAAAAAAACGGTCTCCTGCACTGTCTATATTGCTCACATGCGGCCCATTGCACCGCATCATCGCCCAAAATAGCCTGGTCTGCCCAAATCAAAACATCAAACTGTACCACGGCGGTCTTCAAACGGGTTTCACGAGGTCTATTGATGGAAAAACCAACAAGCCGAACGTATCACAGCATTTCTACATTTTCCACTCACAGGCCACAAGCTGTGAACCTCGCGAGCCTCAAGTTTTTCAACACTGCTTTACATTCATCGCATTTGCGGTCGTCCAGCTGGACGGCCTCATAGCCACTACCTCTCAGCAGCCCCCATCAGCCGCAGTAGAGCGTTCAAATCAATACAGTTGCCACCTAAAGAAGGTATTATGCCTTATTCTGGGATGTTTACAATATGTGGGGAAATAATTGTCTGGTGCGGCCGTGATGGCAAGCTGCCCTCTTATGGTCACAGATGAGGTTTATTGATACTCGGGTTAAAAATACCTTTGCGTATAATATAGAGTATCACGATCGTGCTGTGCTATCAGATCTCCACAGCTTCAACGGGGTGTTTTCCAATCAACACAAAGAACTTCACCAGATCAACAGGCTCTAGACACACTTCTTCTATTCTTCCAAGCCTACTCAACAGTCCACACTTACAAAACCATCATGCATCGCATATCCCGCCGCTTCTCAGGGAACTCTGACCGCAAACCATCACCGCCGCGGGAACGACTAACCATAAGCGCTCCAATCCCAATCCCATCCCCAACCACCGAAGTCCACAAGCGTACCGTCATCTGCATCCCCCTATCTTCCCACCCGATACATCACTCAAAAAGCGACGCCAGTCTTGCAAAACGAAATTCCGGGAGTCCAAGGGGTCGCAATTCCGCCTCTGAACGACCTACACGACCGGCACGACCAGATGAAAAAAAAGAAGATGGTGCAGATAGCCAGCTTCGCAAACCTCGGAATAGGCAGGGAGTGGTCTTTACCGCAAAGGATATCGAGGTGATTGTTGCGAACGAAAGGAAAGGTATGAACGGAGTCTTAGATGCGGCTGTTGAGGGGTTGTTGCTAATTCCTTTTCTAGAAGAATCAAAATATTATGAACGTCGATCTAGATCAACTTCCACTAGCTCGCGTTCATCGAACGAAGACGAAAGATGTCGAGATGGGGAAAGCCGCTCTGGAGACCGTAGTGATCCCTCAAGTTCTAGAGAACTTAGGAAAATCGACGGTGGAAGTCGGATTCGTGAGATGCGAAGTAGAATAGAGCTTGTAGAAGGCGAAAGAGTCAAAGTAAGAGGGTGTGATTTTACGTTAGTTACAAAGAGAAGGCCGGACGAGTAGGTGGAAGTTATTTCGATGACAGAGACGGCTTTGGAAGAGAGGGTCGGAGAAGACATGTTGATATGAGATTTCAGTTCTGAGGATATCCCAATTTTTCTTTCCGTTTGGAGGCCAGCTCCTGTATAAATGACAATTCGTGGTTCTCATGTACATCATTCGCTCCCACAAGTGGTGTTCCTCAACTCCTTGATGTCAATCCTGAAAGAACGACAACAAAATAAGTATAGAGCAAACCCACTAATACACCCACCCTCACTGTCCCCTTATATGAGAGGCACCCCTAAATCAACAACCCCAACGCACCCAACGCCAACGCCCCCAAAATCGGCACCTGCGTTTCCCCAGCTGCTCTCCCCACACTCGTCGCACTCCCCAACTTCGTACCCAAACTACTCTGCGCATCTCCCGTCGCCGTGCTCGCCACCGACTTATCACCCGACAAACTGCTCGCCGACGAAGATTCAGAGCTGGCGGAAGTGGAAGTGGAATATTTGGAGAGTGAAGAAACCACGACAGAGAGCGCCGACGCTTCGGAGACGAGCGATGCGAGCGCGCTGCCGGTTGCGGTTGCGGCTTGGGATGTGATGACGCTGAGAGAGGATACGGCGTCTTGCGCGGCGGATGGTACTCCGTCTGCGAGGATGGTGGTGGTGAGGAGGGAGAGGGAGAGGATGGTGAGGGTTTGCGGGAAATGGAAATGCATTTTTGGTGTGATGGTTTGTTTGGTTGGAAGGATCTTGTGGAACGATGAACCTGAAAATCGAATTGATCTGTGCTATGCAACTATACAGCTCTGAATAATAAACGGTACGGAACACCGCAGTTATATGATCGCATCCGAAGGATGAAACCAACTGAGGTGGGGGCGCGACAACTTTGCCTACATATAGCCTGGTGTGAGATTCCTCGAAGGATGAAGAAAATCTTTTTTTCTGGGGTGGGATTATGTCTTGATCCTCATGGCGATGTGCTTGTTGTTGGATACCAACGGTGGAAGTGATTACGCGCTGAAGTTTGGGGGACGAGGGGAAATTGCCCCACTTTATACACTGGTAATCGATGCATATTTTCTGTCTATCTCGGAGCTGTAGATATAGATACTGTTTTCCCAGAATGTGTTAAATGGTCTGAGAGTGAAAGACTTGTTCACTGGTGTGTGATATTCGCAATGTTGGTATGCGGCAGTGAGCTTACTGTACAGTATTTTTGGCACGGTAACACAACATGCGCCGAAGGGTCGCAGATCAACATACCGCGCCCGACAAATCCTTCCACGTTTATTCATGAAGACGTCGTATTTGGCTGAAACCGAGTATCTTGAGGCTCAGTGAGGTATTCAGCAGCAGTGTAATGATGAGGCTTCAAGTTTGCCTTATGCAGCCATTCCGGTGGGTTTCAGGACAGGTACTGTAAGCTTGACCATTGGTAGCTCTTTCCTAATTGATAGTTGTGTAGTTGTTTGTACTCGGATGGATGCGATAATGAGCGATATACAGCGCAGAGAAGTTGCTTATATATATAGATATACCCTTAGAGCAGATACAACGATGCGACACGGACAAATAAGACGTGCTCTTCGACTTCGAAAAAACAGACGGATTTTGGACAATATATCGGGATGAATATACTAAAAGCCCTAAAGCATTATAATATTTTCATTATCAAACTATATTTGGGATATTATCATTAGATGATATCCTGAAGCCTCTAAGATATAATATTTTCCTTGTCCCAATATCTTTTAGTTATTATTATCGATATATTGCTTCCGCACCAAGGCCCCTATGCTACGGTACAAATCGGCCTGCCTTTTTCCAAGCCGAGGAGGATGTATGATGAAAAGTAGCGATATTGAGCGAAGTGAATGTGCAACGTCGAGTGTGATTAGGTTGATATAGGAGAGCCTCGAAAGAAGGATGTTAGGAGTGAGATGATGGACAGCGGACGGAAGGCAGAACATAATAGTGAGGAAAGAATAAAAAATAAGGCTTGGGAACGAATTGGAAGGCAAGAATTGAGATGATAGATGAAGAGTACTGAGAATAAGGAGTTTGATTGAACCGAGGAAAAGAATATGATATTGCACATCATGGTGAAGATACTCCGCTCCGCAAACCTCGCTAGCTATAGACTTCATGGGTAGCGGAAAGGATCTTCCTATGTAGGCAAATTCATTCGGGTATATTGTCAGTCCCAACGGCAGTGGCCCTCGAAGAGCCAAGCGGAGAGTCATTTAACCAGTTCTCTGAGGGAATCCAGAATCGAATATCTCGAAACAAATGGCCGTTGTTGTCTCTCAGCAGAAGTAAATGCTAAATATGATATTTGTTTGTTCATAGGGAAGGTTTTGTCGCATGGCATCGAAGGATCACAAAAATAATCCGGCATATTATCTGTAATGAGTTTCTTTTATAATTTGTATTTAATTTACAGACGAAAGTAATCCCTTTAACACCAATTCATCAAACGCTTCGCAACATGATATCCGTCATAAAATGTCCATCCATTATTCCACCACTACAACAAGTACATGGCAGCTGCACCGAGAACAGCCGCACCGACCATAGGAGCCTGAGTCTTCATGGCACCCGCTGATGAAGTAGCGCTAGCCGCACTTCCCGTAGCCTTGCTGGCCGAACTGCTTGCCTTGCTCACCGCACTGGAGAGTCCACTGGAAGCACTGGCAACGCTGCTGCTGATGCTATTGATTTGCGACGAGATGGAGCTTTTGGCCGAGGCATCGGCGGTTTGTGCGACGGAGCTCAGACTGGAGATCTCGCTGCTTGCCTTGGAGGCGACGCTTGAGAATTCGGCACCTGCGGCAGATGTGGCGCTGGAGAAGGCACCCGCAGCTCCAGATGTGACGGTTGAGAAAGCTCCGGCAGCTCCAGATGTGACTGTTGAAACAACTCCTCCAGCTCCACTGGTTACAGTCGAAAGAACTCCTCCAGCTCCGCTAGTCACGGTCGAAACGACTCCTCCGGCTCCGGATGTGATTGTTGATACCACTCCTCCTGCTCCACTGGTAACGGTGGAGAATGCACCGGCGGCGCCGCTTGTGGCAGTGCTGAATGCACCTCCTACGGCACTAGTAGCTGTGTTGACCGCTCCTCCTACGGCACTGGTTGCGGTTGTGAATGCACCTCCGATATCTGAGCCGACGGAGTTGACGATGCTGCCGATATCTTGTGCGGATGCGACGGTGAGGAGGGCGACGACGGGAAGGATTTGGAAACGCATTTTGAAGTTATTGGAAAAGTGTGAATGCGAAATGGGTAGTTGGATTTGCGGTCGTAGAAGTGAGCTTGAGTTGTGTGAAGTGAAGAAGTAAGTTTTAGTGGGTCGTGGAGATTATCGTACGAGAGAGCAGAAACTGAATGAATTGCGAAACTGCAGTGAACACAGAAAAGGAGAAGAATTAAATAAGAGGAGATTGACACTTAGCCTTATATACAAGTATCCACGATCGGCGAGGGAATTGCCTTGGTATTCTGCAAGTAAAATGAGATTGCCATCGTCACTCACCGTGCTCTTCGATGTTTCCTAGCAAAAACAGCCGGGAAGTTTCCTTTTTGGTTTAGCCACTTTCGTATCCAGGTACGACGAAACCTGAGCTCGGCTAGGCACAGACAACCCTGCAGAGAAAATCCCCCAAAAATGCCGGGGTCCTCCGGTACGCCACAAATATGACCCACTGCATGACGTTGGCCGCCCCCTTAAGGGGCCACTTTGCTAAATCTGGAATAGCTGCATCTGAGCTGTTGTGGCTTAGGTAATTGAGATGCGCGGCATAAATCACAGTAGCTGCCGAGTACGCCGAGCTACAGTACCGTGGTGGCTGTGACTGAGTCCAGTGGCACATCGGATGTGCATATCGATCGAAAGTAAAGGTTATCGTTTACTTTCCATGAACTGCTGATAGCACTACTCCGTACGCATCACTCGCCTTGCCTCCTAAGTACCGTCCGGCGGCCGCGTACGCTTGAACGTCAGCTTCTTAAAATAGGTGTTGTTTGCATAATCGGTGGCACAAAAGAGAGAACACAAGCATGCGGTGAACGTGCGAACTATTGTTTCATAACAACACAAATGTCTAACTGGAGTGCCGGGTGCCGGGCGCCGGTGGGTTGTGGTCCACCGTCCATGTGACCATGGATCCTAACTGCCGTACATTTCTGCCCTGGCTTTTACTTCTTCAACAACTTTCTCAAAATAGCTTTGATCTCCTCCTCGGTCTTCTGGCCCAGGCCCAAAAGCTCGTTATCGTCTTTCTCTATCTTTCCTCCATAGCCTTCCTTGAATATAGCGACATGGAGGTAGCCGACCATGACCTCCATGGTGACTTCTCCCTTGGAAAGCTTCTCATTCGATGACCGAAGAACATCATCAAGGTTAACTGGCACGGGCTCGAATGACTTCTCAGGTGCTACTTCCTTAGCTAGCGCGAGAATGCGGTTTTGCGATGTGGTCAGGTCTTGAACATAGACTGCACGATTCTTGGTCTCATCAGGCTTGCTCAGAACACCAACAACAGCGCGGCCGACGGATTCGAGGGTGGTAGTGCTGAAGAGTTGGTCGCCACCATCAAAGATACGTGGTTTGCCCGAAGCCAAGTCCAGAAGGAAGTTGTGCTCGAGACCCCAATCAAGGAAAGGACCATTGCGGACGTACGTATAGCTGAACTCTGGGTTCTTGGACGCGACTTCCTCGATGTGGGCGGAAACTGCTACTTTGTAGCCGAAAACTGGCAGAGGCTTGGCCTTTGGGTTGGAGAGGTCTGATCCAAATTCGGAGGGAAGGAAGCGCTTGACACCTGCAGCAAGTGCGGCATCAATTACAGTATTTTGACCAAGAAAACCTTCAGTGCCAACTGTGGAGACAACCGCATCTTGACCCTTCAATGCAGCTGTGAGGGATTCGACAGAGTCGAAGTCGACGGGGAGAACTTTGACTGATGATGGGAATTGTCCCTTGGATGAGGCACGAACGAGGACTGAGACGTTGAATTTGCCGGAGTCGAGGATGACGTCGAGGACTGGCTTGCCGAGAGCACCAGATGCCTAGGAAGCAATTAGCAAATGCCATTCGGCATTAGGAAGCATGTTAACTTACACCGGTGATAGCAACGTTCTTGATGACAGGCATGTTGGATAGTGTGTTTGGAGTTGAGTGTGTTTGCTTGCTGAGAGGCTGTGGAGACTTGAAGGTTTATTGAAAGTGATGACTTTTGACTTGTTGATGATGTATTGATGATGTATTGATGATGAATTTGAGGAGGCAGTCTTGACATATATATATTCAATTTGTAGAAACGAAGGATCACAGCATTCCATACCTCAATTCCTTCGGTCTCCAACGTTCGGCTCCCTCTTCGGTCTCCCACTGAATCCTACCTTGCGTCTTCAAGCACCGGCCTTCACTCTCTGGTAAATGTCCGTATACCGCAACGGTGAATTAGTCAGCGTGCACGGTTCCGAGTATACTGTCCGAGATTCCGGGGGCGCATTTACACGTGATATTAGCTGGTAAGCCATACAAGTCTATCGGGCGCCCACGCTGAAAAGCTGACACGATACGGTGCCCTCATTTATCCCTCACGGTTAACTCGCCTCCCACCCGCAACCAACAAAGCACCTTTCCGAGTCCTCTACCAGCCACAGTGCTTCTGGAGTATGGACGAACAGCAACTGCCGACCAGATGGATATGTGAACATGAGGGATGCGCAAAGTCTTTCCAGCGAAAGGAACACTTAACCCGTCACAAATTATCCCACACGTCTAGCACGACTCACGTGTGTAGGATATGTCGCAAAGAATTCTCTCGTAGCGATGGCTTACAGAGACATCTGGGTAGACATGGCCAAGAATTCAAGAAGTCTTCGGGCCGAAGCAAAAAGGCTTGCTTAACATGCCATTCGAGTAAAATCAAATGCGATGGAAATGAACCGTGCTCGCGGTGCAGCAAGAAGGGCATTCCGTGTAAGTATTTGCCGGACCAGAACCACTCGAATGGAGATAGCTTGAGCAATGCGGAAGATTTGGAACCACCCACAGCCATACGACACCCAGAGAAACAAGCCACTACAACCGACATAGCATCCAGTTCTAATCCGAGTCTTTCGGCTGAATTCCTTGAGTCCACAAGGAACATTCAAAGTGCCCACAGTCCCCCTCCCAATATACCTGCTCTCCCCCTAGTTCTTCAGAATCCAGGCGGCAACCTTGTGGACTGGACGAAATTGAGGATTCGCAAGGAAGCCCCTCAAGAAGCAGACTCATCCCACACCGACACCGGAGGCAAGCCTGTCTTCGCAGACATCACCGCTTCTTGTAAGATACCAGCTGAAGTTATGGAGAAATACCGGAAGTTATACTTTGCCAAATTCCATGACTATTGGCCAATTGTACACGCTCCCACCTATCATAACCACGAAGAAGGCTCTACCATGATAATGCCTGCTATCCTAATGATTGGTGGCTGGATTGAAGGAACTTCAACATCGCGTTCATGGGCTTTAGAGTTATACACGCAGTTGACGAATTATATTATATACGAATTGGTGCGTATCAAGGATGAATTGCTATACATTAGAAAGCCACTGATTCGGTTGTAGAGTCAAGCTCAGCACATCGACCTACAGACTGAGAATATACAGATCACCTTGTATCAGAACGCCTTACTGAGCATAGTCTTTGGACTATATTGTAACGTAGTATATCTAAGCTTCACAGCTTGTGTTTTTGCTGACCTCAATCATAGAAACACACTCATATAGCCAAGGCACTGGTGGTGAGAAATCTTCTATCTGCTGCGATGCACAATGCTGAGATCTTTACGGCGGACACACTCTATCCGGAGGACAAACCTGGCTATTTTCCTCCTCTGCGTATTCTTCGGCGAGGTCAAAGACACAGGTAAGGCCCGGTCTTAATGATATTGATAATGTAACATAGTCCGTCTACTAATCAATCCATAGAGTAGCTGTCTATCTTCTCAAGATTGACACATACTTTAGCATCATCAAGGGCCAAACTCCATTAATCAGACCTGAAGAACTACATTTTACTATCTTGGAAACTCACGCCATGTGGCACACCGATGGGCTCGATATTCTTCAAACTCGTTATGCCGATGAACCGAAAGCTAGATCCCAACTCGCAATTAGTAAAATGATTGAAGACCATCACTTCGATACCATGGAGTGCCCAGAACAAGTACATACCCTGGAAGATATCCAAATTTGTCTTTGGGGTATACAAACACCGATATGGCAGCTCTCGAATCAGATCCGAGATACTGACGCAGTCGTTGACCTAAGCCTGAACATCCAAAAAGAGACGCTAAGGCAACAGCTGGAAAGGCTGAAACGTGGACTCCTCAAGCTTTCCTTTAAGCTGACAGCCCAAGATATATTCGAGCAGCCTAACACATCCCCAGCCCGGTACTATATTGGTGCAGAGACCTTGGACGAACCCAGAGGACAAGACATAGTCCTACGACGAATCGCGCTTTCCATTCATACCACCTCTATTCTCTACCACCTCCTAAACATTCAACTACTCTCCAATATCCGCGCGATACGAAAACTAGCCAAAGACCCGTCTCTAGCCCGAGTCAAAGAGATATTCGGTGAAAAATACAACCAATCCCACGCCCAGCGGGAATCTGTAATCCGTTCATGGATCCACACTCCCGATGCTCGTCGGAGTCTCTGGCACGCAACGGAAATCTATCTTATTCATAATAAAATCGCTACCACTCCTCTTCTCGCAGATACATTGCTCGACCCTATCTCTTACATTGCGCTATGCACAGCCGCGCTGATCGTGTGGACGCACTGCATGTACGGACAGGATCCGTGCGAGAGCGTATTGGAGTTACCTATACTTCCGCATGAAACAGGGACTTCTATCCAACTGACGAAGCTGAGTGAGACGTTGAACGGGTCGTCGTGTGACGAGAAGTGGAAAGAGACGTGGGTTGACAGCGGTGCGCTGTTTAGACCCGCGATTGAGAATGTACAGTTGTGTCGATGTAATTTGGGGGTTTTGATGGGGAAGTATGAGAAGTATGTTCCTGAGGGATGGGAAACTAAAGAAGAGATTGCGCCGGGGATCTTTAGAGCGCAGATGTGCGGAAATACTTGAGAGGTTTCTGGGCTGAAATAAGCTCGTGTAGAAGTTGTGAGCATGTCGATTATGATACCACGCCCATGGTCTGTTTTGGAATGTATATTTCATCCATGCTATTATCTACTGCATTACTTATATAGAATGAAAATATAAGCTAATAACTACTAGAACTCCCAGAATATGGCTCAAATATGCAACCGAGAAGCGATGATAGAATGTTTCGTATATGCAATTTTGCTGCTCCAAGATGATACATATCGCCCAGATATACATAAAACATGCTATGCCGATTTGCGATGCTCTTTTTCTACAAACACCCTAAGCAATATTCCTTCCCATCTCTCCGTCCCAAACAATTTCTAAACACATCATCGTCCCCTATCATCTACGCATACGCAGCCCAACCTATGCAGAGTAAGTAAGATCTCCCAAAATGAAACGTGAAAAGGAAAGGAACAAACGAAAAAGTCCACATACCTGAATACAAAACCGCCAGATTCCTCTCATCACTCGCCTGATTAATCAAATCCGCCACCGTCGCCTCGACACTCAGCGTCTTCGACAACTTCTTATTCACCACCGTCAACGCCCTATCCGCCTCACTCGGCTGATTCACCGTCTGCTTCGCATTCGCATTTCCCTTCCCCTCCCTCTCAACGCCCATTTCCGGCGCCACACTCTGCGCCTCCTGCAGCTTCGCCAGCCGCACCGGCGATATCGACCAACTGTACAACGGATCGTAGCGCAGCACGTCAAGAATCGTCATAATACTATAAACCTCCTTGCGCAAGGCCGCAAGCGTGAATTCGCAGCAGCGCCGGAACACACCTTCTGTTTTCGTGACGCCCATGCCGTCGACGATGTCGCGGGTCAGCCGGAAGGGCACGAGTTCGGGGACGGGGAGCACCCGTCCCATTTCAAACGCCACGCCTAAATCGATGTGGACGACTTCTCCGCTCTCGGTGTCGAGGAGAATGTTATGGCCGTGGCGATCGCCGAGGCCGAGGACGTGCCCGAGAATAGATATGGCGGCGGTGCTGCGCGTGTAGGCAAGGCGTTTGAGGAACCATTCGTCGGGATCGGTGAAGTGTTCGGTGAAGAAATAGCGCATGACGGGATGGAAGCGTTCTTGCACTTGTTTGAACTTGCGGACGCGGTTCTCGACAGATTGGGTTTGCACGTCGCCGATTTCTTTGCGGCATTGGTTGCCTTTGAGGTCTTTGGGGTAGAAGCGTTCGTGGGCGGGCATGAGATATTCATGTAAGGGTATCGTGTTTGGGACAAATTCGATCACTCCGGCAGTTGATGTTAACGGTAGTACTTTGTAAGTTCTGATGCTGAGATTTCGTTGTCGGGTTGATCTGTTGGTTTTGAGAAGCTCGCTGACTTGGGCAAATACTTGCTCCATGATTGCATCTTGACGAAGATCGTCATTGCCGCCCTTGACCTACCAGAGATTAGTCATCATATACCATAAAAGAGAGGAAGCACACCACATACCAGCTGTCTGAACCGCCCACCGTTATCTGCAACTGCGGTGATAATTTTTGGCAAGCTGACTCCTGATGCAATTGTCATTTGGGCATCGAATTTGACCATCTTTGGGACTTTGGAATAATCTTTGTCAGCCGCGAGATCTATATGCATTGTCGGAGGAGGTATTGCATATTTTGCCAAGATCTGGTTGAACTTGATTCCAGCTGGTGATTCTCTAAGGGACAGCTTTCTTCCAGTTTTGTATTTCTGGTCGTCCTTTTCGTGTGCAAGCTGGACGTACACTCTGATGACAACACCCATAGAGCTCCAGATAGCTTGTGCGTGTTCTATCCTTTTGAGTTGTTCCGCAACCTTGATGTTCGCCTTGCCTCTTGATACGGCGACTTCATCCTTCGGGTTGGGACGACTGTGAGATCCAGCATATATTTGATACATGCCATGATACGGATGATCCGTGGAGATGCGCAGGACAAGAGTAAAGAGAAGTTCCTGGAACTTAGAATCATTGTCAAGCAGTCGAGAACTGAGTTGATTCATTAGAGAAGCGAATTTGCGGCTTGCTACCTTCATCAAATGCTTTCCTACCGCCTCATTTGCAAACTCTTCTCCGGAATGCTCCAGCCACAATGCGGTGAAACGTAGCGCGTTCTTGTCGTGTGTATCCGAAGCACCTAAGGCCAGAAGATAGTTCTCTAAGCATTGGCGCAAGAATTCATCCCTACTTGCACGATGGCGGTGATACTCTTGCTCGTCAAGTTTGAGCCAGGTCTTCGCTTTACCATAGTACTGCTTGTATTTGGCCTTATCGGCTGCAGTCGTGGCCTTTTTCAGAAGCCGTTCGTACTCCGCCATCTCATCAGCCCTCGACTCACTTAGTTTCTTCAATCGCGCGAGATCTTCCAATGTGTCTTGGTCTTGAAGTTGTTGATCACAAAACACTGCAAATTGGTGGAAAACCTGGGCAGCTTCGTTACCCTTATGTTCCTTTAGTTCCTTTAATGCAGGCTTTAGGTATTTTTCAATGATTCGGTCGGCCTTTTCAAGTCTGGCAACTGATACTTGATGTCCAATCTTAGATAGTAGATCCGCGCGCCCAACCGGGATAGTCTGGGCTTTCCAAGACGCTCCTTTGTCTAAAGCTCGGAGCAAACCTATTGAGGCGAACATCTCTCCTTGATCCCAAAGTGCATCTGCAACTTCCATGTGTACGGCGGCTTCAATGTCTAGGCCAAGTGATTTGCATGGCTCAACAAGGTCTATTAAAGATGTTGCGAGTGAGAGGGACTCCTGAAGAGCTCCATGAGCACGGTCGAGAGAGGAGGCCATTAGCGCAACCTGCACCTCCACCAATCTTGTGTCAGGGGATGAAAGTTTAAGGATATCTCGAACTCGTGGTTGTTGACTTAAAATACTCAAAGTTGTTCCTCTGCAAGAAAGGACTTGGCTAATATCATCGAATCTGTCTAAAGTCAGTCATGCCGGTACACATTTCGCAGTTTGACTTGCCTTCCAGTTTTCATCCACTCTGATCGCTGCTGGAACCTCACTAGGGTTTCTTCAAACTCCTCAGATCCCTGCGAGCTAAGCACCTCATCCATTTCTGATAGAGCTGCTAATGTTCGCAATGACTCGTGAAGAGCTCCAGCACTGAGATCATCTCGTACGAACCGTTTCATAGTGCCCTCGAGGCCTTCGTTGACTACTTTCATAAATGCCCCACGACTGCTAGCATCGTGAGCAGCTTGGAAAGCTTTGTATATTGTAACACCATGGCTATCGCTGTTGCTAGGAACCGGTATATCCCATTGCTCCAATTTGCGAGCGGTACAAAACATTGAATCGAGTGATGTAGCAGCTGCTCCAACACTCTGCTGTGCTTGCAATAAAGAATGCGAAAGTCCACTTAAACCAAGCGTATCTAATGCTTTTACAAGCGACTGCGCATCCTTGCCAGCTCCTGCATCCCGTGATCTAATGTGATTATCGTATTGTGCACCCCTGAAAGCAAGACTTTTCATACCATCCTTTTCGTACTCCAATCGTGCTAATATTGTGCTTAGACTAGCTGGTTGTTGCACACCATAGTACAAATCTGGATCGTCGATGTTTTGGAAAATGGTAAGAAGAGTGTCAGTTGGCAGCTCCGGTGCTTCTCCGCCATCTCTCATCGTTGACGAGCGCCGAGATGATTTCACAGGTGCTGACCGATATTCTTCAACAAAGATCAGCGCTGTCTTGAACATACCACAATGTATTGCCGCGTCTGCAGTTTTGAGATAATCTAGTTCCAGCCAGTGCAACCTGTCTGCCGACGACTTTTCATGTGGTAGTGGCTGTGTACGTAAATAGAGAATAGCGTTAACGAGCGCTTTCAAGTTGTTTTTGTCCACATCTTTGCACTTTGCGAACCAAGTAGCGAATGTCGCAGAAAGCTGTTTCCTGCCTACTTTCTGCACTTGGATGTCTGTAGAGAGAACAAGGTGAAGAATGAAGGGAAACGCTTGATCGGCAAAATCCGGTACGTTTTCAAGAACTGGTAGTAGTGCACATAAAATGGGATCATTAGGAACGGTATCAGCTAAAGCCATTGATAAGTCCCGCAGCCAGTATGGACGGAGGATCGAATCTGCTGACAGTTGATCTTCGATGACTCTCGTACCCTGCCTAGACTCCGCTGCCTCGCATGGTGGCACAGGATAAGGATTCCAGGACGAGACTTCGTATACAGGAGCTGGCATATTTTGACGGCATACCTCCGCTATTTCATCTCCAGACCGTGTAACAATATTGCGCAGGGCGGTCTCCGCAAGTCCTACCGCTGATTGATCATCCCCTAACAACAAAGATTGTAGAAGATTTATAATGCAAGCGCGCGAGGATAAATCAGACTTGGAGGATGAGACTAATGCTTTCATCTTAGACAAAGTCGATTCTTGTAAGAGTTCCTGATGAACGTGCCCAGTGGCAGCAAAAGCCCTGCCTAGTATCCGTGCAGCCCAAGACAAATACTGCTTACTCACGGAGTTGCCTCTACAGGATTTCCATACCACTACAGCATTTGCTATGGCAGATTGGTCATCTCCATAGATGTCGCTTCTGAATGAGCTAGGACACTCGAATTCAGAGCATAGCATACCTAATGCAAGCTTGCGAGCGGGTGTGCTTAACAACGCGCCGCCGCTCTTTTCGTCCTCGAGCAGTTGATCCAAGAGAGTGCTTTCGGTCGAGCCTTTCTCTGCATTTCCGATCACCCGAATCTCGTTGGCCGAAGCCATAAGAGCCTTGAATCTAGAGCCTAACGACCCTACCAGAATGGGTGATTCATATTGAGAAGCATACTTGCTTATCCAGGAATGAAATTTTTGAGCTTTAGATAATGTTGCTTGGTGCTGGCTTTCTTGCGTCGTGCTAGATTTCCCCTCTTGCATGAATGTGCGCAACGACCCTAGCACGGAAAGCGTGATACTTGCTACAAACGATGGCGAACGTGTTAAATAGATAGTGCCTTGGCTCAATAGATACTGCAAAATACCCATAGAATCATCTGCACATTCAGGATCTGTGATAAAGGGTCTTACGGAACGTAGAAGCATTTCCAAAGGATAACCCTGTGTTGCAGCACCCCCAGAAAGCGATATCAGAACACGAAGTTTTCGTAGGACAGAGCAAGCATGAAGTGAACCAAGGGCGGGATGTATAGTTCGCAACAAATTTCTAGCAATGAACGCAACTAAACTTGGAGTGTACAAATCTTCCAATTCGTGTTCAGTTCTTGCACATAAATGCTTGATTTCAAATGTCAGGTACTTGGCTTTGAAAGTAGGCTGTTGATTGGGCGGCAAGGCCAGTTCAGATGAGCTCAGGGACTTCATCTTTTCCATGTTGTGCGCTGCGTAGACCAAGCTTTCATCTTTGGCGAAATACTTTTCGATCTGCTGCTCCTGGTCGATGACGCTGAATAGGATGGAGATTATCTCAACAAAGTGCAGATTGACGCATTCAAGAAATCGCTCATGACCTAAGCGTTTCTTCAAACGAGACTCGCCACTCTTACGGTTTCTGTCGCTGGATGGCGGCACGCCAATGTCGCTGGCGATGCAGTATGCCATACTCCTCGAGAAGCATTTCTGTAGTAATTGTGCATCGGAAGTCTGTAGCAGTTCAGCCAGATGCTCCAGATCGGTTTCTTGCCCTCGCATCATGAGGAGAGCAGCCGCCTCTTCCTGAGCAAATTCTAGTAAGTCACGGAGGGTAGCAAAGCCGAAAATAAGGAATGGAATATCGTCCATGGTCTCCGACTCAAGCCAAGTGTAGAGAATTTGCGGCGCGAATAGTTGAAACAATTCCTTCGAATCCTTGACTGCAAGCGCCGATGCAATTTCCGAGAGGCAGCGGGTGGCATGATAGACAGACTCCTGGATTCTCCCTGGCGTCTCGAAAAGGTGATAAATACATCTTCGAAGTAGTGTTGACCAACGAGAAGCGAGTTTTGCCAACACGTAGAGACGAAAGGCAATACCTTCAAGTCCATTCGGATCTGATGGCAGAAGTTCAAGCACATCTACAAAGATCTTGTCGTGTTCTTTGAGTGTAAAAAGCTCGAATATGTCCGAGATATTGTCCCCAATAAAAAACTTCGTCGTAGGGCTACCTTTTTCTAATAACTCCAAGAGAATTGTGCGTGGAGATGACCTTGCTGGCGCGACTCCATAGTTTTGATTGAAGTGTAAAAGCTTAAGAAGCAATTTTACTATGCCTAACTGGACCGCCGTGGAAGCAGTACCGTTGTGCAGCTGAGATACTAACCAATCATAGCATCTTTTCGCATCGGCACCGAAAGAGCTGGCCTCATCAATGGACCATACAGGCAGGAGTCCCACAAGAACCTCCAGGCAAGCACACATAGCAATCTCACTAAAATTGAAGCTCTTGGACGAAAGTATAAGGCCCATACACTCCAGTAGGCGATGACTATCTGACGCATCAAGAACGAGATCGGAGTTGAGTACATCTCTTATTACTCCACGGCATGACAATATCTCCCCTTCATTCATCATGACGAAGTCGTCAACAAACCCTGAAGGAACTTTGGCACAAATCGGTAAAGTCTCGTTCATAGCAGCAACTAGGAATAGGCGCGCTGTAGTCTCAATATTGAATGTTGAAATACTCATGTCAAGAGTCATGATTCGCCTTGGTATTTTCAAGTTAATCGCTGCCAAGGATGATTGCTTCTGATGCATAGAGAATTCATCATCAATATCCATCGGATCCTCATCACCGACCGCCGCAGCTGAATCCGATACAAGACGGCGAAGCTTTAGCTCTCCTGCAGCAACCGACAGAAATTGTAAAAGCTGGGGATTCTGATCAGCCACTCGAGTGAACTCGGTTGAGTTGCACTGGGGTAAATAAGGTCGCAGAGCTTGCAACAGGGTGTCAACAAACTCCTGTGTTTTGTTGAAGTCTCTCGCTTCGGAGTGCCTCAGAAACTCGAACAGCTCCTCAACGAGGCTTTTAGCATCACCCTCTAAAAGATGCGATTGCTCCATACTTGACTCGGCGAAATGAGGAAGCAGAAGTATTCCTACCATGCACGCATCGATTGAACCACGATAAGTGTCGCTAGAGACCTGAGGGGAGCGTTCTGCATTAAAACTTCGCCAAGTATGTACTAACTCGGCGAATTTGGTACTTAGAAACTCGTAGATCAACTTTCTGATAGAATTGAAGTGAGCATTGTCTTGTCGAAATACAGTATCATCATTATTGGCGAACGCCGGGCAGGATTGACAAGATGGGGCGTTTTTAGATAATGGTATCTTGTCTAACAACAGAAGATACCGAAGGACGTCTTGAGCGATTAAGTGATGTTGCCATGCCTGTACAAGTGGACCGCCCGTCGAAAGATCATTAGGGGGCGTAGGTAGTCTTGAAAGGCTCAGGCTCGTGCGCAAGAGGGCCACAAATTGGCACGGTTGAATATGGGCGCCATAACGAGCGACAAATAACCTATCAGCTTTACATGCGTTAGACATTTCTCTGCACTACAGGGCGATCTCTTACCCGGATTCCACTTCCCAAAAAGCCAGCGAACCACATGCTGGCATGCTGCCAAACTTGCACCAGGTGCTTCGCTAACATCGACCTGCAAGAGATGCATCATCAGAGTAATTGAGGAATCGCAAAGAACCGGGGGGCCACTAATATCAGCTGCGGTGATGATTGCCTTCGCGTTCTCCTCAATGTCATGATAAGCTACCAAGCACTTCGCATGTAACGAATGCAGTAGCAGAGCCGCCGCACGACAAGTGATGGCGAAAGTAAGTGACTTGGTACCGGTGTGCCAAGGAAGTTTCCAATCTATTGAAGAGTCCAAAGCCGAGGATTGATATGCGCAACTGTAACAGCAATATCAGATCCATTAATCTAGGAAGAAAAGTGTAATGCTCACCTTGCTATACTGAGCAGGGCCCATGAAGCAATATTACTACGTTTGTCTGATGTGTAGCTTACCAACAGTTCCAACAGGTCTCGGAGCGCGGAAGTAGGAAGATCATAGCCTTGTAGTATGAATGGAAGTATCTGTAGCCCAGCAAGTCGAGCACTTGGGTCGTTGGGCCTGAGAGAATCGAGTAATCTTTCAGGAAATAGAGGAACACGTTGGCGCTTCCGTGGGTAATCAACAGACTCATCTCTCATGTCATCAGAGTTCTTGGTTTTCTGCTCCTTGATTCCCACCAGTTTTTCTAGGATAGAAATAGCTAATAACGTGGCCCAGTTCCGTTCGGCATTACGATTGTTGTTTGGCCGCAATCCAAATGAGTTAAGGCGAAAAGGTTCGGCGTTTGTCCACCCAGAGCTCATGTCTGAAAGTTCCACATCATCTAAATGGAGCTGATTACGATCTGATCGGCGAGAATAATCTGTTCGCATAGTATCAAGAAGCTCCTCCAGGTTGGTATGTAGTTCCTCATCCTCCGTTTCTCTAGCTTTAGCCTCTAAATGTAGATGCACACGGTACAGAGTAATTAGCATCTCATCCCGCACAGAGTCGAGCATTTCATCTTTAGCAACTGCTTTACCTTGCCACCAACGGCACATCAAAGGGAGGAACCCTCGACCTATCGACAAGCAAAAAGATGTATGATCTTGGGAACAGTTCAGCAGAACCAAATTGATAACAGAAAAGGCTACTTGATGTAATTTTCCTACATTTGATGTCTGACATTGCAACAATCGCATCATGGTGGTGGATGCTCGCTCAAGAGTTGCGAAATCGACATTACTGACGGAAGAAAGAGCCAAGAAGAGAATTTGACACAGAAGAGAATCCTCGGCATTCTGCCTGGATACCATTCCAGACCGGTTTGGGGTGCTTTTAATACCCGAAGAAGACTTTACCAGAAAGGGAGTGCCACCTCCATGAGAAAAGCTATTGAATGATTCCGGTGCATCTGCATCATTGCTTCCGATGGACAATTCGAGACCATCAAGACAGAACTCCGTAATCTCAGTTCGTATATTCGATTTGAGACGCTCTGCAACCGGTGCTTGCTCAAGCAGTGCGACCAGCGATCTTAGATAGTCCTGGGCTATAGGTTTGAAGTAATCTCCCTCTGATGTCGGAATTGTGTCAATGATATGCGCGACCAGTGCCTCTACGGTATTTCGCTTGAATTTGGATGCGCCAGCTTCAACGACTGCAAAGATGGCATTGGCGCATAGTTCCAATTTCACTTCTGACTTTCCTCCTCCAAGTCTTTTTTTCCCTTTCGCTGCAACCAGATATTTGCGTTTCTCTTCAACAACAATCCCGAAGATGACCTCGAATAGTTTATGGTAGGTCCTGTCTGCTAATTGATCCCTAATTCTATGTCAGACGTGGAATGATGGAGCTTAAAGATCGCTGGCATACACATTGTCGGCTTTATGAATGCCGGTGAAGATGGCCTTCAAATCTGCTTTGTGTCAACCATCGCTCGTCAAATACCAGAGAATTCCTGCAGTCACTAATACTGGCCTACCTTTGAGAGGCTTCGTAACATCCGCTTTGCCAGCTTCTAAATTGCCTGATGCCCTCTCAGTAACATGTCGCAAACCTGAGTACAGACACATTACCTAGCACCTCTTTTAGATCAACTTCTGCGGATGACATATTGAATGAAGCTAGATGATCTCAATCCTAAATGCTTGATACATCCCTAGCAGCCGCGATTGAGGTTGCTGTGGTTGCCTTGCGTTTTGCTGCGCTGCGTCGATTCAATGGCTCAGATTGCTGCGAACATCACATATAGCTTGGGATTCAAAACGGAGAAATGATATTGACTATCAAGCATTTTGTATGTCAATTGCATTCGTAAGGTCAGCGCAATTTCAAGACGTCGAATTTGCCATGAAGGATAGGCTGGAGATAATTATTTGCAGCAACAATTTTTCGGTGGTTGACGGTTCGCGACGCGAATTTTCGTGTGGATGAAAGAGCTCCAAATTTCGATCAAACACCGCTTGTACCCATCAACAAATTTCTATGCGACAACAAAGTGGTTAACAACCTCCGCTTTGATATAGCCTTTGTGAATTTGCCGATGTAGAATCGACAGCGCCATTTTTCTTGAGATCGAATAAGTTCCGGTCCCTGTCCTTTGCCTACTCCAGAACCTGTACTTTCATCTCAAAAATGACGGAACAATTGAACAGCTTGGATAGCTTGCAAGCTCTACATTCGGACCTGCTTGCATTATCAGACTCGCGCCTTTTGAACCTCGATCGATTAGCCGCTGAGCTCGAAGCTCATATCGAAGCATTCCGTAGCCTTCTTGATCACAAACCCCGAAATGACCAGAGTCGCAAGAGCATCCAAACAGGTGTTTTACCTTCCCACATTTGGAGTATTCCATGCCAATAGCTAACCGCAGACCCGTAGGAAAACTTGTTCGAGACAGACAAGAATACGAGATCAACGATCAATTCCAGCAAGGCACCTTTCAACTGGCAGACGAACTGAATCTTGACGAAGTCGACGCAGCCCAAATATTTCTCGATGCTCAAGACGATGCAGACGCCACAGGACGGTCAGTCCTTTCGTGCTCCCTTATACGTTTCCACCAGCGCAGGAAAACACTGTTGGATTGTTTACGTCTCATACTCCAATTCAATGGCGATGTTGATGAGAAGCTGGGACAGGATGTAAAGGACTTTTTGGGGCATATCATTACGGACTTGGTTCGGCCCCAAAATGCTACGAGCAGCCAAAATTTCCTGCAGAAATGTCTATCAGCCATGGATGATATAAAAAGGTTACTTCAGAAGATATCCGACAAAATAAGCAGCGCATCAGTGTTGGGACAGCCATCGCAGCCCGAGCAACTAGAGATTATGGAGTATCAACGATCAAGTCTTGTCAAACAACATGAAATACTGGGCACCATTATTCTCTACCTGGTGAAGGCCAACCATGTGGTTCAGGGAGATTTTGAGCTGCTGCTTGGAGCGTTGAAAAAGGCCGACAAGTACGACAATCTCCTAGGTAGGTATTCCATGACAGGCTCCTGGTTTCATCATATATGTTATATATATAGTGTTTGGTTTATTTCTATACTAATTGATTGTTGTAGTCCATTACTTCCCGGCTTTGGGTGCTTGTATCTCACGGTTTGGCTCGCCGGAGGGAGGGGCAACAATACAAGATGCCAGAGCATTGAATAAAAAGTTCAGCGAGAAGACAGATGCTGCTCCTTGGCTATTGGCCTATGTCCATGCCGCTTTCCGAGCATGGTGGCTGGCAGAGTATAGCGGGTGGTATGTGGAGCCACATGATGGGCTACCGCCGGGTGTAAATCTTGAAGAAGGTTAGCCAATAACCTATCGTTCCCAGTATCTCTAGAGTCACTGACACATGAAATTAGAGTCTAAAGAGCGTTCTCGACAGTTTACTGAAGCACTGAAAGACGGTGCCTTCGATTTCCTACTTTCACTTTCTGCTGACGTCAAATCTGTCGATTGGTATGAACCGTCTCGCCACGGCCTAAGATTATGGCTTCAGCGAAAGGCCCCGGCTTTGCTACCCGATTCCGTTGCATTCTCAACTTTCTTTCAGGATGCTTTAATGGAGCAACTGGAAACATTCATCGAAAGCTTCATAACGAACTTACCCGACATCCTGAGGAGGTTGAGGATAGATGAAGATGAGCAGCGTCAATTAAGTCATGAGCATGAGCATGATTTAGATCTAGAACGATTCCTAGTGATTATCTCTTATGCGTTTGAAGGTCGGCCTAAGGCAGCCCTGGAGGGGTTCTGGGACGTTCCGGATGGTGTGTTGATCGGTTTCATGCATTGGGCATCCCGACGTGCATCAACTCCCCTCGTTTCGGCATTTTGCGAAATGCTACAAGCTATTTCGGAAGATGAGGAGTGTGCTACTGCCGCCCATGAGTTTTTGCTTGATGAAAGCCCTCAGTCAGGGAAGATGAAGCGAACACATGCCCTTACTTGGAATCAGATATTCAAGGAGCTAACTTACTTCACAAACAAACTTCGTGATCAACCGGTACCACAAGTTCAGGCTTATCGACCTGGGAAACCAAGCACAGATCAGGCAGAACTTGAGCCTGAGTCTTATATAATGTTGGAGTCATACCTCCGCCTCATTTCACGACTTTGCTCGGAAAGTGCAGTAGCACGTCAATACCTAATGCAACATTCAACTTTCCAACTAGCGGATATACTTTTTCAACTGGCAAGCAGCTCAATACCGTCTCGTTTTAGGGCGTGTGCTTTCACGACGATGCGTTCACTGCTTAGTAACAAAACGAAACTAGCAGGAGAGTATCTTTGGACAGCGCTCGACGTTTGGATTTCGGGGGGCTATGCTCCTACTTCAGGTACTCAGAGAAGTGCAGCTGCTCCGACTTCTTCCGCGCCTGAAGCAATCTTACGCAAATTTGGGGCTGGCTTTGAGGAACCAGATGCATTTATCCGGTTGCTTGATGCTCTCGTCTCCCCCTATGAGGAAGATGACGTTTTGCGAGACGGATTGCCATTCCCTGAAGCACTAGGGGCATCTAGTCGCATGCCCGGGATTGATCCATATGTCGACTTTGCAGTGGGCCAGGTTTTTGGTGCGAAAATGACTGAAGTAACTGAACCAGCACAACTAAGACAGTTACAGTTAACATGCCTCAAATTCATTACGACTTGTCTGGAAACTTTCAATGAAGATCTCGTCATCTTCGCTAACAAATCCAATATTTCAGTTGATACTGCGATAAGGACGTCCGATTTGCAGACTTACGTCTTGTTACACCCTTTTACCAGAGTTATGGAGTGGATGTTCAATTCCAGCGTGATGTCTGCACTGTTTGCTGCAATCAATCAAGACATCACTGAGGTGGCCAATAGTGCTCCCGATACACCACTGGTCAGATGCCTTCTACAGGGTATACAAGCCGTCACGTTGATCATGGATCTTCAACCTACTTATCTGGACATTGTACGACCTGTTATTAAACGCCATGCCAATCATCGCCGCAGCCCAGTACCCAACGCCGCTTATGCCTCTTTCGAAGATGGCGTATTAAATCACCTAGCCATTATCCCCAACCTAGGACTATACTGCAGTTCTGGGCACCCTGAACTAGTGATAGCATCTTTGAAGTTGTTGGAAAAGCTTTCATCGTCACCACGACTTGCTCCGGTTCCAAATACAGGCCTTGGCAGAAGGATTGACCGCAACAAGGCCATTGCAGCTTTAGAAGAGAACAATGGAGCTGAAGCTATCTCGCGCTCACTTCTCAATGAAATCCAGTCCAGAATAGGAGACACCGAAGGCCCGGAATCCGTATCTTACATTATTAAAGTCCACATACTGGACTTCCTGATAGCCTGCTTGGAAGCATCTCCAGGTCATGCGACAATTGCACACCTGCTCCTTGGATTTCAATGTCGAAATGATCAAATAGATGTTGACCCGGATAGTCCATTCAGTCGTCAGATCTCGCTATTCCACTCAATCTTGACTTTGGCTGTAGATTTGCCCATCGAGGATGATGTTGGCAATGTTTCTTCATGGCTCGTCGCCTTGAAGCACAAATGCTTCCGCTTGCTCAGACTGCTCTGGTATTCGCCAGTATCATCGGATCTTACCATGATAGAGATGCGCTCTAGCAATACGCTTTTCGAGATGTTCATCAAGCAACCTCTGATTGGACCGGACATGCTTTGGAATGGGCTACATATCACAGCTCCACATTTTTTGACCGCTACGTCTACCTCGTGTCTCTCAGAGTTCTTATATCAGCGTGCCGCTGTGCTGCAGTATGTATCAGCTGAGTTACGCCAAGTTGCTCTCAGTCATTTGCCTTCGCTGAAGCAGCGAATCTTCAGTACTTTACATGGCTCAACACTTGTCGATGAAGGAGAGCAAGTACCGAATTGCAGCGTCTTTGATCTCTTCGACTTTATGGATATCCCAGTGCCAGAGTCATTTCGACTGCCAGCTCTATCATTCTTCAAGGATGTAGACATTCGTGTCTGTCTGGAATTGCATGGTGACTTCCCTACTACAGTCAGCATTCCCAAGCTCGAAGAACTCCTCGTCCTGCGACGGGAAGAACTGTTGGCCACCAGGAGACTCGAAGATCCTCAGGAAATGACCGAATTCAACGCCCAAGCTCAAAACATGATTGATTTTTACATCATTGACAACCAGTTAAAGTGTCTCAAAGCATCTCGACTCAAAGCACTTCAGGCATGGGTCCAGTTATTCATGGTGATGATTGAAACCGCAGACAACGATGAGACTACCAAGACCACTTTTGTTTTACAGACGCTACAAATCATTATTCCCCGGCTGGAAAACAACCTTGAAAACGGCCCAGAAGCGATGGAGTTGTCAAAGCTCACTAAAGCGCTCCTGTTCAGCCTAGATCCAAATTCCGATGCTTTTAAGAACGGCGATTTAGGTCAAAATTTGAGCGATAGACTGTTCCATCTGTTCGAGTTGTCTCTCAGAGCAATAACGGCCCTGGGCGCAAACGGACCGTTGAAGGAGATATTTTATGCCATTAGTTATCGCTATTTGACAGGAATGTCAGATATCGGAAATTTAAGTGATCGTGATAGAGACGACGCCAAGAGCTTGAATATCAGCGCACGTCGCACGGGACGGCTTGCTCGAGGGTCAGATCTGCCTTCAATGACTGGTGTGCGGAGACGTCACAGTACGCAGACAATCAAACTCGCAGGTGACCGATTAATTGACCAAATATGCGACGATGCGCTCGTTGGCGAACCAAATTGCAGGATTGCAGGCTTGCTACTTCTTGGAGCTTTAGTGAAAATGGCTAAGCAGGAAAATTCGAACTACATGATCGAGTCTTTAAGTCGACTTAATTTCATAACTATACTGGTACATTCTATCGAGGAATTAGCAAACGCCTTGGATGAATTCGCACGTGAAGGTAGGAACGGCCTGTACATTCATATCGGGTGGTACACTAACAATGATTAGATGCTTCTGTACTTTTGGCAGACTACTATGCAAGACTAGCGCTCCTTGTTCATATATCACAAAGTCGAGCTGGAGCTGCTGCCGTTCTAAATTCTGGCCTCTTCCATTCCATTCGTGTTTCGGGGCTATTCTCAGTGGATCCTGATCTGGATATTGGTAATTATTCATCGCATCAAGATCCGTCAAAATGCAACTAACAAATCCCAGATGTCAATAACCCAGAAGCCGTAAGCAGACATTACAGTCTGCTCGCCGCTATTCTTAGAGTTATATGTTCTACTCTCATCAGTCGAGGTTTAAATAATGAGCAAACCCTTCAACAAGGGCGGAAATTCCTAGCCGACAACAGATCATCTATCCTTGCGGTGCTGAAAAGGTCTGCAGGACTTGGGACAGGAAACACGGCAGCAGAGGAAAGCATCGACGACATAGCTGACTCATTCATGCTGCTCATGACGATCACTAATTTCGTCGATGTAAGTTTACAAAGGCCTTGCTGTCATCAGAATAAGGCTAACATAAATCTCTAGTTTGAAGAGAAGACCACTCATAAGCGCCCGTCTTTGAAATCCTTCACATAATTAGAGTGAATTTGGGCTGGATAACTTGTATATTGGATTAACATGAATAAAAAATGGAAAAGGGGAATGGAGAAAAGGGTAGAATTAGGCTGGGCTAGTTGCTGCAAGATACAGCACCTCACACATACTGCAAAGACCAATGATCGGCATGTTATCTTATTTGTAATCGAGGAGATAGGATCTATGTACCTCGAGATGATACTTAACTGGAGCAGATCACCGGTAGAAACAGAAAGGCTCAAGCAAAAGGATATGTAATCTTACCATCTATCCCACCAGTCCCAATCATCATCGCATCCTAGGACGAAGTGAGTGTCCCCGCCGGCAACAGTAACTCCGAGGCGGCCTTATCGTTATCGGCTTTCCTGGATCCCGATATGCTTACCGGGTACGGGTTCGCGTCATCAAATAGGAAATATGGTAAGCCAGCTCCGTGAAGCCTTCGGAGCACTAAATATTCAAGAAAAGATTGATCCCAAAAACCGCGCATCAGGGTGTTACTCTTATCGATATCGACGTTAATGCTGTGATCCGACGCTTATTCAAGAAACTACTTGGCTATTGCAGCAGTACGTACAGCATAATCGATAAAGAAGCCAATTCAGCAGGTGCCCGGTCTTTCGGCCACTAAAATCATCCCCTCAATCACAAGCTTGAACATCGAAACCACATCATTTGTTACCCACGAAGTTGTCCAATTCAATGCGTCCTCCACAAGATCAAGTATTTGATTCTTCCGCTTCCTCCAGATCTCAATCCAAACGAAGGCTTCACGAAACACAGAGCGTATCCCACAATACTGCCGACGCCCCAGACGCGTACAGAGCCGATCAACTCTCGTCGGAAAGCAATCTACCAAAGAAGTTGAAAACGTCACCATTTTCTAGCAACCTCGGGTCAAGACCAAATTCTACCAAGACAACGGCGATGTCCCGCACACAAGTAATTGATTTAAGGCCTTCGAATTTTCAACCACATACTGGGGCAAAGAGATTGGTGATAAAGAACCTCAGGACAACCTCTCGCAACGACGCCGAAAAATACTACGAGAAGACATGGAAGGAACTAGATGATGCTCTGACGTCTGTTTTCGCAAACAAGCAACCAATAGCACCTTTGGAGGTTTTATGCCGTGGAGTTGAAGCGACATGTCGACATGGAAGGTCACAAGAGCTGTATAAACACCTGGAGAGGCGATGTCAAGCGCATATCAAGGATGAACTTCTCCCACAAATTAAGAAACAGGCAGGTTCCAATGCGGTTGATACACTGCGGACTGTGCAGAGAGTATGGGGGTTATGGAAGGATCAACTGGTATTTCTAAGATGGAAGCTTTGCGAACAACAATTACTGACTTGTGGCATAGGTGCTCATGAGATCCATTTTCAGCTATCTTGATAGATCATACCTACTAAACTCGAAGGACCTCCCACAGCTAGAAGATTTGGGGATCAAACAATTCCGCGAGATAATATTCAAAGATGGGAAGAACATCAGCAACCTGGGGTCTCAGACTATCTCTGGTATCTGTGACCTTGTCAAGTACGATAGGGAGGGTTTGGATAGCTTCGATCCGGTACTACTTCGCGCTTCGGTCGCCACGTTTCATATTCTAGGGATATATTCCTCTTTATTCGAAGGCAGCTTTCAGTCTATGTCTGCCGATTACTTGGAGCAATTCGCATCGGATAGGAGCTCCTCGCCACTGAGAGATTACATAAGTGCCTGCGATACTTTGTTACAACGAGAGACAAATAGGTGCGATATGTACAATTTTGATAGCGTCACAAAGAGAACTTTACTCGATACTGCGCATGATATATTAATCAACAAGCGTTCGGATGTTCTACTTGAGCCAACAGCTGTTTCCAAGCTCCTGGATGCGAATGCTGTGGCATCTTTGAAGTCCTTATATCAGCTCCTAAGTTTATCGAAAATTCAAGCGAAGCTCAAGAAGCCATTCGAGAACTATATAAAAACTGTTGGGTCTGGCATTGCTATGGATAAGGAGAGAGGAGACGAAATGGTTGTGCGCTTACTCGAGTTGAAACGGACTTTGGATACCATCATTCGTGATGCGTTTAACAAGGATGAGCAGTTCACGCATTGTCTACGTGATGCTTTTGGAAGATTCATTAATGATCGTCAGATTGCCCAAGCTTGGGGTTCGGGGACATCAAAGGTTGGAGAGATGATTGCGAAGTACATTGATTTATTACTTCGTGGTGGCCTGAAAGCTGTGCCACGATCATTGATTTCCGATGCTACTGATCGAACCGAAGCTGAGAGGAAAGGTCTAGCAAGTACTGGTGATGAGGATGCCGAATTGGACCGTCAATTGGATCAAGGCCTTGAACTCTTCCGATTCATTGAAGGAAAAGATGTGTTTGAAGCATTTTACAAGAAGGACCTAGCAAGACGTCTCCTGATGGCGCGTAGCGCAAGTCAGGATGCGGAAAGAAACATGCTTACCAAGTTAAGAATCGAATGTGGTAACAGCTTTACTCATAATCTTGAACAAATGTTCAAAGACCAAGAGCTTGCACGAGATGAAATGATCTCCTACAAGCAATCGCTCAGCAACACCAGCAAAACCACCCTGGACCTTCAAGTTAACGTCCTCTCCGCCTCCGCTTGGCCAACCTACCCAGACATCAAAGTCAACCTTCCTTCCGAAGTGGCGAAGCATATCGAAAAGTATGACCGTCACTACATACACAAACACACCGGCCGCAGATTAACATGGAAACATTCCCTCGCGCACAGCGTCGTCCGCGCCACCTTCAACAAAGGCACCAAAGAGCTCCTCGTCAGCGCCTTCCAAGCCATCGTCCTCGTCCTCTTCAACGACCTCTCCGACCCCTCTGGGCACCTCTCCTACGCCGACATCTCCACCGCGACGGCTCTCCCAGACGCCGAGCTCGAACGCACTTTGCAATCGCTCGCGTGCGGCAAAGTCCGCGTTCTCACCAAACACCCCAAGGGGAGGGATATCAACCACACGGATACATTTACCGTGAATCTGAGTTTCACGGACCCGAAAGTCCGCATCAAAATTAACCAGATCCAACTCAAGGAGACGAAGGAAGAAAATAAAGAGACGCATGAGAGAGTCGCTCAGGATCGACAGTATGAGACTCAGGCGGCGATTGTGAGGATTATGAAGAGTAGGAAGAAGATAACGCATCAGAATTTGGTGGCGGAAGTTATTAATCAGACGAAGGCGAGGGGCGCGGTGGAGCCGGCGGAGATTAAGAAGAATATTGAGAGTGAGTTTTTCTTTCTTTTTTCGCAGTGGGGGGGATGGATGCAGGGTGTTCGGTGGAGAAGAAGAGAAGGGATTTGCTAACTTGTGTGTCTACGATGCAGAATTAATCGAGAAGGATTATATCGAGAGAGAAGATGGGATGTACTCGTACATGGCGTAGAGTCCTTATGGGTATAAGTTGGTGAGAGAGACACTCAAGGAAAGGAAACGTGTATGCGAAGAATATGGTCTGGTCTGGTCTGGTCT
>LLKJ01001158.1:0-29139 GCA_002242865.1 Clarireedia sp. CPB17 | reverse complement strand
AAACCCAACATATCCGGCGGCAAATACTCTAACCAAGGCATCACATCCTCGCCCAAGGTACTCATATCGATATCCTGACTCTCCATCATCATATCGCCTACGACCGCATTCCCTCCCAAGCCCGTATACCCATTTCCATTACCATTCCCAGCACTCGGGCTCCCCGCCGCAAAATCATACGAACGCGGCGACGAAGAAAGAGTATGCCCATGAGAATCAAACGGACTGGCTTTCTGATACGGGGAATTAGTAAGACCGAGAAGCATTTCGGCATCAGCGGCGGACGCGGAGTCAGGCGTGGAGACCATGAATTTCTGGGCTGGTGGGGGCATTTGATGGGAGGAGCGACGGGGTGTGGAGTGCGTGTATTGAGAGTAGCGGGGCTGGTGGCCGGAGGTGGAGGTTGAGCCCATGGTTGTTTCGGGAAGACTTTGGCGGATAGGATCGTAAATCATATTACCTCCGCCATGAGGTAGAGGAGGAGCTTGAGCTTGATTATCGAGATTACTTTGGTACATAAAGGTAAGATTTGAACTTGGTGAGTTTGTTGTTCCGGTCAAGGACCAACCGATAGCATGTGATGCATCGATAGCAGGAGAACCAGGGAGAGATTCCAGCCTTGGTGAACGGACGAATTCTGCAAAACGTCTTGGCGAACTCGCTGGAAATTTTCTTCTCCAATGTGGAATCATTTCTCTTGCTTTGATGGCTTCCGTATATTCTTCCATTGTGTAAGTCTCGACTTCTTGTGGGTCTATACCACTTTGCTTTTGATCTAGAGCCACTAGAATATACCTTGCGCCGGCCCAATAACTTTCTAATTGCTGCAAAGCTTTGTAACATCTTTGATAGTTTTGAGTCGCAGCCGCCGCAAGTAAAGAATGCTTTGGTTTGTGATTTCCTTGATTTTGCTGAACCGGTTTTGGCTTTTCTGGAGGGCCCCTAGAAGTTTGCTTCGGCGGACTAGTATCCCTGGAAGTTGGCTGCGAGGTATGCAATGCCGTTTCCTTAAGAAATGCACATGCTGCGATATATATTGGTTGACTTGTAAATGGATTTCCGATGAAACTCCTCGGATCGATGAGCTCCGCAAAAGCCAGTATGTCGGCGATTGTTTTAGCGGATGACATACTGAGTTCACGACTATTTGGAAGCAACTGAAGAATTTGCCCTTCGAACGAGTGCATCAATGTCGGCTGATGAAGTAGCATGATGAGAGTATGGAACCAGAAGTGTACCTGCACGAATGTTAGCACTTCACAGTTCGCTCACATATCTCATGTTCAACTCACAAGGATGAAATTAGTTCCCTCCCCAGATTTGACATAATGTTGAAAATTCGGCGCATTGAAATTGAGTCTTTGGTCTAGTCGTTGGTAAAGTTGCGTTAGATCTCTTTCCATTCCAGAAAGTTGTTGTATAAGAATTGTTGTAACATCCTTGACGCCTCTGATATGATTTAATAAATCCGAAACCCGTCCATATAAATGTATGATGCGAATAAGAGCAGGGAAGGGATCTGGCCAGACATCTTCCGAATTTGCGCCAGCAGCAGGTAACGTCAACTCAAGATCTTCGTCTTTGAGACTGACTGGTCTACCAGTTCCAGAAGAAATGACTCGGTCAAGCATGAGAACAGCCCATAGGGTATCAATCCTTTCTTCTTCTATTTCAGTCTTCTCCTCCATACTGATGGAAGTAGATGGATCATCAGACTGCCTCTCATTTGTCGACCGGTGATATCCAGGATCTTTTTGACCTTGATGTTTGACGCCATCCAGTTTTTGAAGTCCAAGATCAACAGCCATACGAATCGCGCACCCAAGGTACATCCATAAGGCACTATCTTGGTTCGCACCAAAACCCTCATAGGCTAACAGCAAACACGCTTGTACCGCTCCTACCGTCGGACAAGGAAATGTATCAACAACAGCAGCCTTGGCCCTCTGTGCAAAAACTTGACCATAGTCCGACTTCGGATGAGGTTGCTCGTGGGAAGTAGTAAGGAGAGGATGATCAGAGAATCGAGCAGCCAAGGCGCAGACAGCATCAACTAGAATAGGCTCAACCTTCTTTTCTTCGACTAGTCGTTTGAAGGTCCCTTGCCTCTTTGACAAAAAAGGATAATTGCATCCCAAATGAGCAAAGAAGACTTCGACAAGGTGAATAATCAGCCTATTGACAGGGAGTGGATCATTGGGATCATAAATTGGCATGTCAATTGAAGATCGAGGTTCGGTGCCTGATTGCGAAGGTGTTCCAGCATGTGCGGAGCCAGTGGATCCATATTTGGCAGATCCGGGTGACACTAGCACTGTTTAACGGGTTGCGTAGCTAGCTAGAAAGGAGGGGTACATACTAGCGGTAGAAGAAGAAGCTCCCATACTCCTCCTGTGTTCTCTTACTGAAACAACCATTTGCTTGAAGCCAGGGACAATTGCTGTTGGTCCGAAATATCTAAAATATGGTACCCGATGGCTTTCAATGACTGGCTCGTCACTGTGTAGTGGTATATCTCTTTCTGATAGACGTTAAACCTCCTCGTGTAATTCTCCGCAAAAACATACCCAGAGGACTCGGTCCTTCATCCGAGAAGACGGTTGCATCTCTGTAATCCATTCGTCCTTTCAAGCCTTCGTCCACAGCAGTTACACTATCGGTACTGGGCAGATGCTTGTTAAAATGTGACTGCCCTCCACCGGCATCCTCGAGTTTCGTATCCATCCCCGGCATACTGCTCATTATCGCATCATGCCGTACTCGCTTTTGATGTTGATGCTGCACCGTATCCCTCGAATTACTCCTCATAGATTGCATATGCGTATATTGTCCTTCGTCATATTCCCCACCATTTCCCTCCGGGCTCCTTCCATCCTTTTTCATTGATAGGGCCTCGGGCCCGTCTGCATATCCCATACACTCATGACCGTTATCTGTACAGGTCGAGCAAAGCGGGCGTTTACCGTCGCATCGCGTCTTGCGTTTTCTGCATGTTCGGCAACTGGAAGTTAAGATGAATTAGCCTTTTGGTTCTTGGTAGTACTCTTAACCCTTCCATCCCATCTATACTTTTATCCTTGATGCTTCCAGTACCAACGCGGAGTGGCCTTTCTAATAAGAGAATGGAAAGAGAACGGGCACCAAGTGACGTACGCAGCATTAACCCTCCTCCTCTTCGCGGGTGGTTGTCCCTCGTTGTTCACAAAACGAATTTGTTTCTGTGGCAGCGCAGGCGTTCCATTGCCTGAGCTCATTGCTCTTCGTGGCGCTCCTTTGTCTCGCAGTCTGTAGGAAATCTAGTCCTGTCTTCGACTACTCCTACGTCTTCACTCCAATCTGATTTTCAGTCGCATTCGCATTGTCTCGTCTCACGTCGTGTCGTAATCTCGTCCAGTCTGGTCCAAGCCCTGAGATTGTGGTTGTGCTCGACTCTACGGGTGCCTCCGGCGGAAAGCCCAAGTCGCATAAATGTAGATAGATGAACGTAGAGATTAACTTCCGTAGGACGTGTGTTATCTCAAGATAAAATAGACATTATCCAACTAATTTGAGATCTAAACAAGTAAAAATACTGGAAATGTGGTCGAGAATACACAGACCAAGTTAAAGACAACCCAAAGCTACGGGCATCAGAGCACTAAATCGTCATGTGCCGGTTATATGCCGAGCGGATTTCCAAAGCTAAGGCTTTCGAAATATCTGGGGTATGCAGAAAGTCCCACACTGGGGATTTTTAGAATCGATGGGATCAATCGCATAGACCCATCCGATTTACTTAGAATCGCATTAATTATCAGAACATTAGTAATTGATCGACAGTGGCCAGGGGAATAATCGATGCAAGACACTCGCAATGTCGTTAGATTTATTGTTAAAAGGCTGCGCTATATAGGTTTGTTCCAATCATCATATATGGATGTCATTATCCTCCCATTTTCATTTTCCTTAAAATCATGTTGCATCATCTTCATCCCTCCATAATTTGAACCATCACACTCAGTCCAGTAATCTACTATCCAACAGCTTAGCAGACAGCGTGAGTCTTTCCAGTCTTCCCTTGCAAACTGTGCTTCTCATTCTTATAATGAGGGTGGTTAGCTTTGTTCTTTCCAGAATGTGTTTTGACGTTCGCGTGATTCTTCGCAATGGTTTCCTTATCCGTCTTGTCTAAAATACCACAACACAACTTGATGTCGGCAAGTAATGAGTCGCACCTTGACTTGCTGAAGTCCTCACGGACGACAACTCGCAACATCTTCAGGTTTTTGGTATTGGGAGCCATAGTATATGCCGGAACAACCCAAGAACGTTGTCGGAGTTGATGTGCTATTGCGAACTCATCATAGTGCTTGCCAGCCTCTGGATCGATACGGAAGGCAACAAGTGGAAGGCCTTTTCCGGATTTCTCAGACATGATGACAAAGCCAAGTTGTTCGAGCGAGTCGGAGAGGTAGTCAGCAGTCCGCGTCAAGTTGTTCATGATCGCGCGATAGCCCTTCTTTCCAAGACGAATGAGTTGGTAATATTGACCGATGACTTGAGATGCACCCTTAGAGAAGTTGAGAGTGAAAGAAGCCTGGTCAGCACCAAGGTAGTTGATATTGAAAACCAGCTCCTTTGGCAAGTATTCTGGGGCCCTCCAGACGACCCAACCTACACCTGGGTACACAAGTCCATACCTGTATGTTTGTCAGTAAATATCTCTAGCGATGGGCAGAAGAAACAACATACTTATGGCCACTAGTGTTGATAGAAACGACCTTCTCCAGTCTGAAGTCCCATTCCAAGTCAGGAACAACGAAAGGCACGACAAATCCACCACTAGCAGCATCAATGTGAATAACAGTATCAATATTTCTCTCGATCAAGAGATCATTGACTGCCTTTGCGTCTTCATATTGGCCTGTGTAGGTAGTACCCAAGATAACACAAATACCAATGGTGTTCTCATCTACCAAACTGACGGTCTCCTCAGGATCGATAACGTATCTGTCCTCGGTACAGTAGACGTACTTCTCCTCAACTTCAAAATATCTAGCAGCTTTCTCCCAGCAAACCTGCACAGCAGATGACATAACAATGTTTGGGTTGTCGCATGGCTTTCCAGCAGCCTTTCGAGCATTCTTCCAGCGCTTCTTCATAGCCAAAACTGCCAGCATGATGGCCTCTGAAGAACCTACAGTAGACGTACCGACAGCTGCGGCACCTTCATCGTCGGTCGGGGCATTGAAAAGACGACCGATCATGGAAACACATCGATTTTGGATATCAGCAGATTGTGGGTATTCTTCGTAGTCGATGAAGTTCTTGGAGAAGGATTCAGTCATAAGATCTTCAACTTCTTTTTCCTACTAGTTGTTAACTTTTGTCTGGCTCGAATCAGAGCAAATATACATACCATGTAGGTAGTAACAAATGAAGCCAAACTACACACAAGAAGTCAGCTTTTATGGCATTTCTATCCAAAGGGACATCATACTTGAGCATTGGGTTTCCATCCAGGGAGAGATCATCTCTAATCATACGATATGCAACCTCTTTTGGCATTTCACCTTCTGGCATTTCGTGCCTTGGCAGATCCTCAGCAGCAAACTTCGAACCGTAAATACTCGTCGTGAATAGATCTTCTTGAGTGCTAGGAGCCATAGAGAGCTTCTCTACGCCCTCAACAAGAGGCTCCCCAATCTTCTTGTTGGTAGGAATTGAAGCTAAATGAACCATGATTGCGAAGTCTTGGTGTAAAATATAAGAAATCCTATGTTTGCCAGAGGAGAAAAGAGGGATGGATGAAAAGAGGGAAGAGGCTGTGTACTTCAATTGAAAGATATTGAGGGGTTGCGTCAAGACCACTTGCGAGCACAGACGAAATGCCCCTCCATCAAGGATGAGTGGGATGCAAGCTTTTCTTGGCACAAGAAGCTTAGCTCATCTCCCAAATCGCTTTCTAGACCAATCATTCATTCCTCACTTTGGCGCAGTTCATGCTCAGTGCGTCATCTCCTCACAAAATGTGGTTCAAAGCGTCTTCCCCTGCCAAGATGTCAAACCTAGATTTGTCCTCACCAAACATTGTACAACACATGGCACAGCAGACGGGAAATAGTTGGTGAAGCTGGGATCAATGTCCTAGTGTGTTGCTCGAAACCTGGGACTGGAGTATCGGACAAGGAACGACTTAAGAACAAACAGCATAGGTGATGAATATATCCAAGGAAGAGTATCTTCACCACCATACATGAGACGATTATCTTTATGGCATATCGGACACATCAAATCCGGTTCGATTTTCTTACAAGGATTAGCTACATCGCCTGTCACTACTTGCAATCGTGGATTATACTTGCAAATACGAATTACTTCACAGCTGTCGAGAACCAAGAATCACAAATCCGCGATCACTACCGCCGTAGATACAAATGTAATATCTCACATGATGGAACGACCGAAACCTATTCCAATTTGATCTATTCGATGGAGAGAGGTCCCTATTATACAGACGCCAGCAGCAAAGCTTTCTAACAGCCCACGTCCTCCTCTATGAGATAAGCCCAAGACGAAGAGGAAAAGGCCTACCAAAACAAATGCATGCAAAACCCGAAAGGAATGCGCTTCTATGATGCCATGGTCGCTCAACATTATGCTCAACGATCTTGCATCCCGTCTACCACTTCTGTGCGCCTCTAATTTACTTAGTAGCCAAGTCAACACCACCAGTAGCACCCAACGCCTTCTTGATATCACCGTAGATAGCGAATTGACCACTAGAGTTCACGTTAGTAATGGTTCAGGGTTTGTACTTAGGTAAAAGAGGGATTGTAAGCAGCGTAGCCACCTGGCTTTGAACCGTGCGGGAAATTATGAACTTCGAATATAGGGAGTAGACTTACGCAGTGATTGCGCCAACCATTCTAAGAATAATGTTAGTGAATGATGCTTTATGAGGGGTTAAACGTGGGATACTAACGCTAATCTGGCACCGATACCAGTGTATGAGCCTCTGAACCCGAGTTCTCTACCGATCTTGATCAAACGGGAAGTAGTTCCCTCTCCTGGAAGACCCTTGCTCTTGTTGATTTTCGACAACATGGTGTCGGCGGGTTGTGAAACGAGAGCAGCGGCGAAACCGGCAATCAAACCAGATCCAAGGTTAATGGTGGTTTGCATGGAGTCGGAAGTTCTCGATTTGTCGATATATTGGTAGATAGCCTCGTTGACCTTCTCGAAAACGACAAACTTGGCCATGGTGTATGGAACTCTTTAAGGTCATTAATATCGTTGTGGTGGACAACCCAGGGAGGTGAAACTTACTGCTTGAACAAGATAGGACCGAAACCGGCATAGAAAGCACCAACACCCTCGTTCTTCAACATCTTGCTGAATCCACTAACGAGACCATTGGCATATGTTGGATCAGAGACCAAACGGATACGAGTAGCCTCGAGCGGGCAAAGAGCAACATCTGCGAAGAACTCTGCGATAGCGGAAGAGGCCAAGTAGACAGCGGTCTTGTTGTTCACGGCATTCTCATATCCGATGAGGTTGATGGCCTGTTGCTTGAACAGTTCATAACCTCCGAACTTGAATGCGCCTTGAAGGAAGTAACCAGCAGCAGTTGGACCGAAACCAGTAGCAAGAGCACCAACACCCTCGTTGGCAATGACTTGTCTGAAACCACCGATAAGACCTTTGTTATATGTGACAGGGTCGAGTTGGATTCTGGTCTTGACACTGTAAAGAGAAAGTTCATGTCAGCGTGAAGCCCTCGTTATCTTGCGCCAAGATATGGGGGACACTGAATCCTTCTACACTGAATGCGCAGATTCCTGTCCTGCCGTGAATGAAGACAACTTACACATCGACGGGGGTCAGCCCACCGTGAGTGACTGAACAGCATACAGCACCGGCCAAAGCGAATCTGGAGTAAAGAGCAAAACCACTGAGCTTCTCTGGTGCGTTGGCGGAGACCTTGTTGATAGCGGCGTCCACCTTTGCGGAAGCGTTGGAGGCCATCTTTATTATATATGAAAAAAAAGTGAGGGGAGAGTTGAAGGGATGAGGATATTCTTCGGACGGGGAAGGTAGAAGAAAGGAAGTCGTCTCGTGGAGGAGATAAGGTCCAATTGATCGAAGCGGTAAAAACCAAGAATGAAAGTGTTAAACGCTCAGTGTTAACAAAACTTTTTTGCACTAGATTCGGAAGCTTTCGGAGTTTACACATTTTCTTTTTACTTTCTGCCTTAATTGCCTAATTCCGGCATTGACCGGGAGACCGTGCTCCGCTTAACCTTACCACCTATTTACGGCAACATGGAAGCGGCTTTCAAGGTTCAAGTCGAATAATCTTCACACGTGTTTGGTAGGGCATTGATATTATCCTTCAACCATCATTAAGGGGGATTTGTGCGACGACGAGTATATCCTCAAGTTTCCAATCTCGCACTCATTTTTGGTTGTGTTCCTGAACTCCGTCTTGAACCCCTGAAGATCTAAACGCCTGCAATTTGACGTCACCCGATCAGGGCATCCGCGGGATCAATCGGATAAGCTTGAGTTAGAAAGAACAGCAGTCACTTTTAATTCACACCAAAGTTGTGAGTCCACTACTCCACACCACATCTTTAGAACCGCTCAGCACACCAAACCCAACTTACCATTTAAGAATCTCATACAACGACCTCACGTGATAGTTTTGTCCTTCTTGTCGCCTCGAACCTCCTTATCGACCATGCAATGGATTTCCGAGCCGAGTTATATGATGTGGAGAGACTAAAATAATCGAGGGGATGGTTAGGATCGAGAGTGACCTGGAAGAAGCAGGCGTAGTCGGCACAATGAATCCATCACTATCTCATATACTTTTCCATACCGGGCGCCGATTTCGTAAGTCTCCTAGGGATTGGCCCATTTTCTGACTGCCCCAGTATAGTAAGTAAGCGGCGGAAGTCTCGCTTTCAGTACGTTTCTGCCACCTGATAATCGATGCAATGGTGGGGAGAAATGGCAAACTTGGGAATGTGATGCGTAAAGGGGATTCCGGACGAAGAAACTGCTTGATGGGCCCTGGATTATTGTCAGTGGAAGCTTGTGTGAAGACAGGTAATATTCAGGTGTCAAATGCTCATAAGAGGTAGTCATGTAGTTTCAGTTCCTCAGTGACTGAATCCATGGTCCATGGTCGAGCGATTCTCAATCTCCGAGATGTGCTTGACAATAGATGATTTATTGAAATCCACACACCTTTCCCGATCTAAGAGTATTTCAGTGCTCATGTAGACTTCTAGAGTTGAAATCATACCGAAGTCTTAGATTATTTCAATGTTTACGGATTCTTGAATGTCCCCGAATGCGAGTATGCTTTGTTTTTTCAATTTCCAAGTGCGTTCCAGTCTTAGGAGACTGCTCAGTGTCCGAAAATTTCACAGCGTATGGAGACCCAGAGTGAGAGTGATTCTGGATGGTATAGCTTGGCTAAAGTCGTCTAGTGAACGGTCTAGAACCCAGGTTAACGTGATCGCGTAGTGTACCCTATGAAAGTTAGTAATGGTAGCACCAATCAATCAGCAATCTGGATCAAGAAACTTTGCTTTGGAGTAGAAATAACAGTGAAAGGTCGAGAGAGCCTGTCTAGAAAAAGAGGCGAGTGCCCCAGAGTTGGTGGATATCAATACCCCTCGTCAATCCCACCACTCATACATCAGTCACAAACTTCTTTGATATAGCTTATCATCTACTTCACCGCAATCATCTCATACCTCAGCACGGCAAACTCGTTATATCATCTGAAACGCTTCTTCATTATTCGACTACAGATATTCCGCACTGTCTATCGTCTTAGAGTATAGCTGTCAGCCATGCAAGAGTGTGGGGTGCAAGAAGGGTTCCACCCTTGGGCAGTCGCGGGCTTCCTCGCCGGGCTGTTCTGTTTAATCTTGGGGCATTGTCAAGGCTCAGACAAGGCATATATAGATACATTGATCAAGATTGCGGCAATTGACCCTGAAGACCAACCCCAGGCAGTGCAAGCAATGATCGATGAGCTTGGCGACCATACGAAACTGCAATGCAATTTTGATTATCGTTTGAAGTGGGAGAGAGAGCGTCTGATGAAATGGAAACAGCTAAGACGATCGAAAAAGGGATTTGGGAACTCGGAGAAGATTCTGGATGAGGAATCGGGATTGTTGAAGAACGAGCTGGTGTAAGCATATGCTAATACTGCAAAACTGGGAGAGTACAATAGTTCTTTTTACTTCAGCTTTGGGTGATTGGGAAGTCGGAGGTCGGATAGCTGTCGTTCCTGAAAGGGAAGGAAGAAGCTCCTTCCCAAGTTGTTTGATGATGGCCAATTTGAAAGAAAGTTTAAATCCACTTGGATGAATACCCTCTTTTCATATTGTCAGTTATTTTGAATGTACCAAGTTCCATCAGAAATTCAAAAGTACCAAAAGTTACAAAACCGTCCCAAAGCACCACAATGTTTCGAACAATGAAGCAAGAATTACACAAAGCCCCATGGGCACTTTCCAAGTTCCTTCTTCTTTTGGTGTGCATTATTCTTTCTGCATGCACCTACCCCCACGGGGCAGACCGTATCTTTGGTTGGGTTATGAATATCATCATTGTAGGTTACTATTTCAATGTTCAATATATTCGTGGTTATTAGAACTTGGTCAAGTATCTTAGCAGATCTTGAACATCACAAAGAGATGAATGTTTGAGCATTATTTGAACATTTAACTAACGAAGATCTAGGGACTTTTCGGGCTATGGATCCACTTTTCCGTGACCATCGGGTGTGCGATGGGGGAGGGCTGCTGCCTTCCCTCGACTGGCCAGACGGTCGCTCTTTCGGTTGGTTTGCTCGGCGCCAATCTCTTCTTCTTCTTTCATGGTTCAAAAAACATCGGCCAATCGGGCGCAACGGCGGTTGCGGGATGGTTTCTTGGGGGAATTGCGTGTGGTTGGGACGCGCGTGACCTCTGGGTCATGGTAGAGAAGGTCTGGCCTACCTTCAAACAATGGAGGGAGAAGATGCAGGTCAAACTGCTGAGGAAACTGGGGATCGAGAGATGGGGGGATCTGGAGGAAGCTTCGAGCTATCGGCTCGATTGAGCGGGGGGTGTTCTGGGGGAGAAATTTTATGTTTTTTGGGGAGCAATGGCTCCTTTAGCTTCGTAAGTTTGAATCTCTCTACCCCTTTACTTACACCCCTACCCCTATATACACAACCTTCCTTTGGGATTCATCATAATCAGCTTCTGTAAAAGCCTTGCATTGTTCAACGTCGACTTGGTTATCTTGTTCTGTTGAGCGCACCAAAATCTTTTCCTTGTACTACTCCTATTGGGGCATTTTCTTTGATTGGGAATATTCAAGTTCTCTCAGAGTCAGAAGTCTACTCAGACATTGTCCTAGTTGTCCAAATTCCCGCTATCTCATCATTCGATTGCTTTTCAGACATCATGCTCAGTTTAGCGCATCTAGCCCCTCAATGTATGATATCTGGTTGGGGACATGAGCTACGTTCGAATTCTGGCTTCATTGAGCGGCTGAGTCTACGCAAACTTCTTGATATCCGAGCTCTTCTTCAAGAATCTGCTTTCCTTTTACTACACTTACGATCATTTCTCATTCAGACACCTTGCTAACATATATTGAAATCACTCTCACAGTAGTTATGACTTCACAATTGCAAGATTTTGGTCAGCCGGCGAGCTGAATGACACACAAAAACCATGTCTTTTTCTGCATTTGAAAGTGCTCCTTGACTAATCCACCCCATTCTTCTCCCCATTCCCCAAACTTGCAGCTTGTAATCTCTCTAACTCAACTCTAACTTCTAACTTACTCGGAACCGGCCCAGGAGCAGTATTGGCGCCATGATATCTACAACTATGAAGAAGCCTCCCATTGACTTTCTTATCATACCAAGTCCTTGGCAACCACTGATGATCTTTGCTACAGTATCTCATGCGTTCTGTTGCATAATGTGGATAGCCAGGTTGAGAATACTCGTCCTCCGAATCGACCTTGACGAATTTCACACTGTCGGGTCCGTCGCCTTCTACCCTGCGCCTCGCATAGGGGTTTTGTCTGCTGCGTGAGGGCTGTGTTTCGGACTTTGGCTGCAGTGTCTGCACCATCGCAGCGTGACCAGCTGGTTTTGGTACAATTTGTTTCGCCGTCTTCGATGCAATGCGTTCCGCCGCCTCTAGTGCAATACGTTCCGCCGATTCTAGTGCAACATGCCCCGCCGGCTTTGGTGCAGTATTTTTCGTGACTTTGATGTTGCTCTTTGGAAGAGACCCACCATGGTCTTTAGCTGGTGTTGAATTGATCGATGTTTCGGTATCGGTGGACATCTCGGCGGCAGCTCTCTTCTTTGTAGCTTGCAGCGTGCGGCCACTTCGACTCGTTTGTTTGGGAGTGGTAGATTTAGGAATGGCCCGAATAGGAAAGTTGTCTAGTGGCGGCACAGTACGAGGTTCGTTCTGTGACTGGGATGGAGTCCGCGCAATTCTAAAACCGGGAGCTGGTGTTTTTGGAGTGTTGGGTTTCTTCGGCTTCATCTTTGACGGCATTCCCTCCCCTTGTCCGTTCGTCTTGTCTGGAGAAGTCGCCAATCTAGCGGTGAGTTTTCCCTCCCCGTCCTTAATAAATTTGATAACTTTCGTACTAGTTTCCGCGGGCATGTGTTGCGTTTTGGAGTGAGGTTCCGGACTGTCAGCGCCCCTGTATGATGGATCGGATGAAGCACTCGGTGTCGAGGATGCGAACGTGAGATCTGTTTCCGTGTTGTCTAAATGAACTTTCGCTGCTTCGGGTTTGGGTAGAGGGTCGGGTGCCTTTGGTCTAAAGTATTCTTCTTGTGCTGCTAAAAGTCCTATTTGGCTATTGTCCCTGCCTGGATTGTTACGCTCTGTGAAAATAGTTAAGCCAGTTAGCTTGATCCAGAGCGCAAGACATAGTAACATACTCAAACTCTCATAATCCTCCATGTCCATTTCGGGATACTTCCTTCCTGCGCATCACTCAGTCAGCCCTATTTCAAAATTGAAGTGATCGTACTCACGAGGGAGTAATACAAGAAGGTCAGCCACAGCCTCTTTCGGTATCTTGTGCAGAACAAAGAGTTCCGTGTCATTTACGTCCTCCAGCTTCAAGCCGCCGACTCTTGGGACGTGATTATAAACCATCAGTCCGGGATTATAAACTCGATTGCCCGCTTGCTGCAATCTCGGAACAAAAACCCTGTAAAGTCGATCTCCACGCTCTACATGCGCGAGCTTCTTAGCAGTTGCCTCCTCGGTGTATACAGAAAGCCATGGGCTAGATTCGAAGTTTCGCGCGCGTCCGATGAACTCTGCGCATTCAGGTGTTCCCCAAGCCGGGCATGGAGTCAAAGGATCTGGGGCTTTGAAACCGGTTTGGTAAGGCGATTTTGTGGCTCCTCTGCGGTCTATATAGTAGATTCTATGAGAAAGTTCGTTCCATGGTGTGGCGCAGTCTTCTAAGTCTTTTCGAATATAAGTATTTTCTCGTTCATTGTCGTCGTCAGTTGCCTCAAACGAGCCGGATGATCTGTATTCGCTTCCAGTACTAGACTTACTGCTCGATCCTCCTTCAGAACCATCGACTATAAGTTGTTTGGTCGGCATTTTGGGAGAAGCCATCATAGGAGGATTATTGGTATGCTGTAGTAATGCGCGACAGTGTTCTCTTCGCGCGTCCTGTATTAATGCGTGGATAATGCGATCATCGAATTGAGCTCGAATCTGAGGCGCGTACGCATTGGAAAGACGTGTAATGTAGTAGATGCATAAGTTGATATATTCAGTAGAAAATAGAATATCAAAGACTACATTTGTTTGTAGGTGAATAAGATGAAAGAGTGGGAAGGCGAAAGTGAATTAGGAAGTGCCATAAAAGGAAAGTGGGAGAAATTTACTTTGCATCGTGACTTACTTTCTTCGACCTCAGTGGCTCCTCAACTGAATATAGAAACTATATTCACTTCAAGAGGTCAGAAATTCGGATGATAATATTTCCTCTGATATCGGGTTGTCTGAGTTACAAAAATGACACTGCAGACCCACGAATAGAGACACTTTCTCATTCGTTTATTGACCAAGCCTTCCTTCTTTACACAGCTACTTCTTCACATTCTCGAACTCTGCAACAGGAATGGACTAAGAAGCCATAATAAGATGGGAATCAAGGTATCATCGTCATGGATATGGCATTTTGTGGTACAGATGTTGCGAGGTCGAAGCATCAGTGAAATGCTCACCCTTAGATTTCACATCTACTCAACTTCAATGCTGACTCTAGTGTAGCCAAGCATCTTTAACGGCCTTTAATCCATCTTTGAGCCACTCCGGACCCTCTTCGAGTGTCATATCGCTATCAAACCCGTGGTCTGCATTTGGTTCTACATGAAAACCGAGCGAATCTCCCCCAAACTTCTTCTCCCATGCTTCTCTCAACTTAAAACTACCGTCTGACGGCAGGACGCTGTCTGTCTCTCCATGCAGGATGAAAAGGTGTGGTCTTTCTTCTCCAGCTGGCCTGCTTTCTAGTACCCTCAATGGATATACGTTGTTATCATCCCCAAACACTTCCTTGAACCTCCCATGCTGCAGCACTGAAAGTATGAGAGGCAGCCTGTCGAATGGCATGGCTTCCGACACTATTGTTCTCTTGGTTGGATCTGGATTTATGGTCGCTACATGATCATCCCATAGGGATCGTGGTAGCATACCAAAACCGAAAGGACGTTTCTCCGATGGCTCATTGTAGTATTTGTCCTCGATATCGACCTGGGGATATGCGGCAATTACCGCACGAACGTAGTCCATGGGCTGAGTGAGGGCTGTCAAAATGGCTAGATGACCACCGGCACTGTCGCCATGTACCAAAGAGTGTTCGTGATCAGGAACCACTTCCGCTGGAAGGTGCTTCTCGAATTCGTCAGTACGCACCCACGTCCAGAAATCATTCATGTCAGAGATCATTTCTGAAGCCGTCGATTCTGGGAGCAGACGGTAGTTTGGTGATACGACGATGGCGTTTTCTTGGACAGCAAGATCAAGAAGATAGATAGGGAACCAGTCGGGAAAGATTCCAGAGCCGGTGACCTGATATCCTGTTAACACGTTCTCGCTTCTATCATAGAGAGATGAATGCATACTGAGCCACCGCCGTGGAACTTTATTATGATGGGATGTTTCCCCTTGGGCATGTTCTTCGGAACTAAGATATAGGTCTGAATTTCGTGACCGTGGACGACTTTGTAGGTCACTTTGGAGACATTGAATCGCTCGTATCTCGGGGAGTCCATGGTGGCCGCGGGTAGAATGAATGTACTGTACAGCTTTTTATCAGAGTATTGGAAGGTTAAGAGCGGGTGAAATGTTTGAAGAGGTTCTGAGTGTTACTTGACAGCATAATTTATAGTCCTCCCGCTACATCACAACATCCCACTGCTCGAGTAGGGAGCCGGTATAAAGTTTCCCCCCGGAACTAAGAGAAGCTCCACTGTCCACGAGATGGGAGGGAGCCGGGTGGGTCCTAGCCTACTAGCCTACTCTTTCCGGACCCGAGCCGTAAGAGGAAATCCGACCCATATTTTGCGGGCAAGCTTCGTCATTGGAATTAGCACGCAGATATTCTCTGAACCCGTAATCCGAACGCCGCCTACATCCTTCAATGTTGTCCACTACATGGTGTTGATTTGGGGAAGTATGGCTCCGTATAGTTGGCTAAGCTGCGGGGACGACTTGCAGTTGCCAAGCCTCAAGCTCCGCCTACAAGGCATGTTCAAAGATTTCGGGCATTTCAACCCCTCTGTCAAGACATCGTTCTACCATAACGGGACGAGGTTTGAATGACTTGAAGGTGTTTTCGTGTGCACCGCAATTAGGGTCAAGTTCCCAAGGTTAATCTCCGGGCTCATTCGATGGCATGATTCAACGATGGTGCATTGATTCGTGTGGAATGTTAGCACAACACTCTAAGAACCATCCTATGGCATATACTGAACCTCCAAGACTGACTTAATGCGGGTGTCGCGCTAATCAGCCAGTCAAAATCGGTACTGTTTATCGGGAATGATCAGGCGTTGCATCTGAATGATTGTGCTGCCTCTTCTTGTTGTGCTTTTATTCAAGAGGCTGTTGATAAGTTAGGGATTGATTTGTATCTTGACGCAATCATCTACGGTGTTTGAGAAACGGCATCGCGTTGAATAACTCAAGCTAAGACGACGACAACGACGACAACGACGACGACTGATTCTGCAACGAAAACGGGGGTTGCCAGCTGCTCGAGGATCACCCAGCGTCCTTGGTTTGTGATGGATGACGGATTTGTGCATTATTTTTGCTTGATTCGAAACCGTGGGATATGGCGACGGCGATCTTCGTCCACTGAATGCTATTCTCGACGAACAGAACACTTGACGTGATTGATCTTAATGGTGCGTGTGTCGCTAACCTAGCTCCTCCCTGGAACCTGCTAACCCCTTTAGCTAGGAATCGTTAGAAACCCTGGTTTTCAATCTACACTGGGTTTTACAGTAACATGCATGAATCTAGCCACAATTTGTCAGCTGCAGGGAGGAGAAGAAAGACTGCTGTGGCTGAAGGGGCTGTTGAAAAGATGCGGATGGTGGGGGTGGCGTTCCTTTTCTTCTTCAAATCTATACTCGGATAATGATATCTATGCGTACAACATGCCATTGTTCAAATAATTATACACCACAGCACTGGTGTGAGCGACAAGGTGTGGCAGGATGGGGTAGAAGACATGTCACAAAACACTGATTGAATGTCGACTGAAAGGCGTCTGTCATCCAATAAATAGGCAGCAGCCTGTGAATCATCAACTGACGTCCACCAGCATGTTTTGAACAACAGAAATATCAACTATAAAGTCTGCTTCCATCACCACATTCACAATTTTCAAATCCTATTCCAATTCCCTTCCACAGCTTTGCCAAAATGTCTTCCACCAAAACCAAACCCACCAACATCCAGCTCCGCCCAGCAACCCTCTCAGATGTCCACCAAATGAGTACTGTCAGCATCGCCGCCTACAAACCAAACCCCGTCCCCAAATTCCTCTTCCCCAAATCCCATCTCTACCCCCAAGATCAGTTCCGCGGCCAAAAGCAATCAACTGTGCGAACCATCCTTTCCCCTACCAACCTCGTTATAGTCGCCTATCTCAAGGACAACCCCTCTAAGATCGTCGGTTACGCATCATCTGCCCGTATCGGGGACGATACTGGAGCGCAGGAGTTCCGCCAATCGAAATCACTGCTCTCGAGACTCATCACCTCTGTACTCTTTAATTTTTTCTCCGCCTGGTATGCCGTCTCCAATAAGATCTGGAAAAACCGCGCCGCGTCAAAGGAGAATATGCAGATCCTGATGAAAGGGCGTAAAATGGACGATGCCAAGTTCTGGGATGGAGAAAAGATTCCATTGCGCAAGAACCGCTGGCATGTAAATACATTGGTGGTTCACCCGGAGTATCAGGGGCAGGGAGTAGGCAGGTTGTTAATGCACGATGTTTTGGAGAGGGCGCAGAGGGAGAGGGTACCGGTTGGGTTGTCTGCTAGTCCGGAGGGAGAGTTTCTGTATAGGAAGTTGGGGTTTGAGTATTTGGGGGACTTTTCAATGAGAGTTGATACGTTTCTGGAGGGAGATAAACCGGGTGGAGGACATTTTATTTGGCTTCCGGGGGGGGTGGAAAAAAGTGAGTAGGTGAGCATGGGACGACATGTTTCGTCCACAAAGGTGATTGCTTCTTTGTAGATTAAGTAGCTACACTATAGAGGAACACCAAACTATGTTGGCGCTTGCTGGAGAACATAAAGAATGGAAGGTCAAAAATATATACAAGAAGTTAAACTAAGTCGCTGAAATGGCTGATATCCCTCGTCGACCTCGTTGTTGACACCATTAAGCACTACCGGTAGACCCCGGGTATTTAGAAAATTGACTAGTGTCAATCTTCTCAAGCTGAGGACAGCTAAGCGTGGAGAAAACTTTACCAAGTGCGTCATTCAGTTGAGCCAAAGGTTGGGTGACACTTGAGAACAAACCCTTCAGTAGATCCGGTGCGGCTTGTTGTGCGAACTGATATGCGAAGCAAATAGCATTGTCCCCTTGAAGGAAGGTTTGCGCATTATAGACCCCGCCAGTTAAATCTTCCACGTCAACACCAGTGAAAGTATCGACCTCACCAGTGTTACCTCCGATAGAGAGGAACTCTGGATACTGGAGAGCTGCAGCAACTACATCAAGGTTGAAGTAAACAAGACCATATTCGTCACCAATGGCGCGCTTGTACCAATTATCGGGGATCTTTTCGTGTCCTTCGGTCCATTCGAAGTTTCCTGGTGATCCGGTAATTGCGAAAAACGATTTCAGTACTTCGCCGTCGAGGTAACCTTCCGGATACTCAGCGGATTTATTGCCCATAAACCTATAGGCGAACGAATAGCCGGCAGGCTGCACAAGCACACCGCTAAATGGGCCATTGAAGAAGTATTTGTTGTTATCGATAGATTGTTGGAAACGCTTCGCGCGGAATGGGTTGAGAGTAGTAAGATCATAACCATTAGGACCGAGTGGCTGAGCATACAGATCTTCCCATTGTGACATGATGAGTTTGTAGTCATTTCCACTGTGCCGAATTAGCATGAACTACTTGGCGGACACTAGGATAGAAGCTCACTATTCATAAAGATCTGGCCTTGTTGGCGAAGCATCAGATTCATACTTGTTGTGCGATCCAATGAGTCCTTGTGGTGTACCGAGAAGTCCAACTGAACCCAACAGGCTCGCAGATGGAGGTCCTCCAATAGACCAAGAAGTCAAGTCGCCATCGTAGACAGCACCGTAGACGGCAAGGAAAGCACCAAGGTCAAGGCCCATACCAAAGACTGTACCCTACATTAGCAACTGTGGTGTTTAATACATGTCGTGGCAAGTACTTACCATCGTATGTGGCTTGGATGAATTGAGTAATGGTAGCTACACCGTTGTGGGGAAGGTAGCCGTGATTAGCCATGGCGTTCAATCCAGGGCATGGACCGCGTTGATCACCAGCTGCAAAGTCTGGGGCGACGAATGCATGATCGTCTTGGTTTGACACATATTGCTGAGATGCTGAGAAACCGGGAGCAAGAGGAGTTCCCGTTCGCTTTTGGACACCTGCCTCAATTTGGGCTGCAAGGGTAGCAAGATTTCTCTTTTCCTCTTCGTTCATTGATATGTCAAACATATTGGCGGGAAATGCAAGAGCACCAGTGGCATAAAGAGCCGCAGCAGCTAGAAATAGAGCGTACTTCATTTTGGTAGAAAGCGGGTGAATGTATATCGTATAAAATTGCAAGAGAGGATACGGTGGAAAGAGGAACCTATGAAGGAGGCATGAAAATCGAAAACACACTGAGAATAGGAGTATTGAGGGAACCAATATATAGACGGTTCAAACCGGTGTAAATGCGGTCAGATCAAACGATGAGGCCCTAGGAATATTTCCCAGTTTCTATTGTAGCAACTCGATTTTGAATGACGATGTAAGTGTCACCTTTACATTGTGCCGAACTGTATGAGCCAATGAACAGCCATCTATTTGGTGATGGTTTGCGATTTTTAGTAGTACAGAGTGCTCTACTTTAGATTCTTCAGGTTCACCACTAACAATTGTTAAGATGTTTTCGTCTAGAATATCGACGATCTTCGACGCTTGGAGAAATTGCTAATATGTGCATCCAATCAAGAGATTTCCGTTTCTCGGATTGGCAGATCTAGTATCGGGGTCTAGAGAATAGCCACAAGTGATTGGGGGTACTCGGCATTTATAGGCTTGACCTTAGCCTATTAAATGCCGCCTGCCGGAGCTTATTTGCTCTCCCGGTAGAATGCCTCATGACCAGATTTTGAACCTTCTGTCGAGACCATCAAAATGTGTCAAGAAGCAGGGACTGTTTGGCGTAACCGTCCAGTGAATTCTATTCGCCATATTTCAGAGAAGCGTCTTATCTTGGAGGAAGTCTAGGTTACTACTCGCCACATACGGAACCATGCAAGGAAGGGGACAAAGCATGAAGAGGTGAGCCATCTTCCTGAATCATGCTTGGTCTTGTGGCAGTGACCAGAACCTAAAAGCTGCATGGATGTCAGATCGGAGATCGAGCTCGTAGATCTTCCTAAGGGGATCTGGACTTAAATAAGCTTAAGTTACTTTGAAGTTCTGGTAGAGTGCGGGGAAATGAAGCGAGAAAGAAATTTCTCCAGATGCCTCGGCGACCTAGGTTAAAATAATGGGGATGAAGTTGAATTATGATGAGCTGGCCCAAAGGATGTTGGTTTGTAGGAGGCATCAAATCCCACTATGACAATGACACTTCCAGCCACGCATGCTTTGACATGGCTAATTCTGGTATTCAAATTGTAGTCTGTACGCATACGAAGCGCTAAGATCCACAGGATCCTTCAGACTATTTACGAGTTGCGTTCACATCCAATCCCAAGGCCTCGTATCTCGCTTTATATCCAGTAACATTCCGTTGACTGGTGTCTCGGTGATAAGGGGGTGAAGTCAAGGTACCAAGAAACCATCCCGATCGCAGTCAGACACAGAAAGTATGGGCGAGAGAGAAAAGGGGGGATTTGAGTGCACTATGTCCTCCCAACATTGAGGTTTATCGAGCCCTGACAACCACCCACAGCCCAGAGAGCGTTGATTTGAGATGCCAGAACTAGGCCAGTGACCTTCCTGAACTTGAACCTCTTTTCAAACTGCATTTTCATCACCTCGTCTGACCCAATCTTTTCCATTTTCGTACTTCCATTAAGCTGCTCCCAAGCCGTTTCCAATTGGAATTCAACAGAAACAAGAACATGATTTTATTTACATGTCTTTAATGCTGCGACTACACTTGCAACGAGTCCTGAACTTGCTGATCAGTTGCTTGACAAGTGGTGCTGTCTTTGCTGTCTTTCCGTTGAAAATCTAGGTCTTCACAGCGACCAACGCCATGACCGTGCATGACCACCAACAAATTCGCCACATAATCCGACGAAACCAACCAGTGTAAAATGGATACTGTGCTACTAATTCTATAATCATCCGCGTTGACTAGCATCTTGGTAAAGATTGGCGTAGTGGTCGTCCAGTTGGAGGTCAAGATGCGACAGGAGTATCCATGAATGCATATAGGACGTTAGCGTCTATGGCAAATGATGATAGACTCTCGTAAACAATTTGCTGAGTTGCAGCATCTCATTCGGCAAAGAGACCGCCTAGACTACTAAGACGTTCGATAATAGTCTCGAACAAGTTGAGGTGGATGACCAACTCCTTAGCTTCGAGTTCAAGTCAACTCTATATCGCTTGTCTTTCGGAGGCTGTAGGATTCGCAGGATTAAATTTCGCTGGCAGATCCATCAGGAGTCATTGTAATGTTATGGAGTAGCTCAGCCCATTTGAATATCATTTGGGTGCGTGTGATGAAGCAAATGGCTCTTTGATAGTTCAGCTGAGGCGTCCAGCAGTCAAGACTTGGCGAAAAATCCAGTTAAGCCGGGTTCCACGTCGAACAACCCGAGTATTGTAAGGCAACAATTACTCGTACGAGGGAAGACGCTGTTGTTCACCAGTATTGGAATTGCCAACAATTTCCAACACTCATCCAACTTCCCTCCTGCTATCACGGCTTCTCTTGGTCGACTCTTGGGAAATCTTCTTAGGCCAACTCCTTGAGATATCAATGGCAGCTCTTGGAGCCAAGAATTCGAGCAGTAAGAAAAGGAGGTAATCGATTACTGCGCAAAGGCAGAAAAGTTTCCCTGCCCAGATCCCGCAACCATAATATCTTTTCAGCCGATCGATCAATGCGAAACTTTGAACGCCTGCTCTCCCTCTCGTTGCACTCCAACTTGCCGCATCTGCTGCGTCGTACCCATAAAATTCAGCTTCGCTAATAACACCAGATATTCCATCATAGACCCGTTCCGTCCGCTCTGCAACGTCTGTCCAAGAATACATCATCTTAACTTGATCGTGGAACCGCTCGGTCCGGACTTTGTTTGATCGTAAAGCTGCAATAGCTCTACCCGTGGCGGCAACTAGATCATCCTCTTCGGGCCTTGCAAAGACTGTCATGTGTGCTGGAAGAACTTCTGGAATTCCACCAACCTGCGTGCACACAACATACAATCCGCAACTTGCTGCTTCGACAATGACGGTTCCGAACGCCTCCGTTAAACTTGGATGCAGGTAGATGTGGCCTCGAACCATAACGTCTCTAACTTCTTCATGTCTTACAGGACCAAGCATCTCAACGCGGTCTTGTAGCACGTTCTTCTCAAGCATTTGTTCAAGGTCGATGGCTTTTGGTCCAGATCCAGCGATTATAAAATCGACATTTGGGTGGTTGGCCAAGATTCGAGGTATCGCTGCAATCAACAAATCCGTTCCCTTATTGTAAAATAGGCGTGAAACTACAACAATAGTGATAGTGTCGTGTGGACCTGGAGGATGATTGAGCGACTGAGGATGACTTCCAAAAGAATCTGGTGGGTATGAGGGATGTGATAGAGGTCGAAAGTTCTCTGCGACAACAGCATTTGGAATGACCGATACCATAAGGGGATCAAGAGATGCACGCAGAACCGTGTTTTCTTTGCTGTTCAAGAGTGAGCCGATGCATTCAGAGCAAGAAGTAGAACGTCTTACCAGGTATGGCTAACGCAAATAACGTGGTCGACATCACTCAACGTGAACTTCAGCAGTTTGTTGATCAAAATATTTCCTGCGTCTGCAAACCCAAACAGCGAGTGATCAGTAAATACTGTCCTTAATCCCATTGTCCTTGCGTGCAGGATTGCTTCATGGCACATGCTGCTCATGCTTCCATGTCCATGGACGATTTCTATTTGCTCTCGAATAACGATATTGCGAAATATTGGAAAGAAGGAGAAGACGGTAGGAAAGGAGCAGGCGCGGAAGATGACGAAGAATGGCACATGGTAGACCTTGAGTCCATTTGTGAGGTATCGTACTCCGGTTCGATCGTCATAGGCGTGCGTTATTATTATGACCTTGTGTCCGCGATCAATGAGCTTTGTAGAAAGCTGATAGATGTGACTTTCGACACCTCCAGGTTGTGGAAAGAAGAAGTCGCTGACCATGGCAATGTTGTAAGGCATGTTGGAATACGTGCCAGAGAGGTTAATGGGGGGAATGATGTTAATGCCGAGGAGTTTCGCCTTGGGTTAGAGTGAGAGGGAAAGCATCTTATGTTGTTCTAATCGTCGTCGCAAGTTCATGAGGGTCGACAGGGGATTAGCTTTGGAGCTGGCGGGGCCTGCAGGGTCTAGAATTAAAAGTACCTCACAACCTTCACGTTAAAAATCTGCCAACATGGTCGCCCGAGACATCTGTAAATTTTATTTTCAGCCTTGCGATTCTTGATGCAAAATCAGAGAAATCTCTACACATACTCATCAAATACGAATTTTACATTTCTTTAGTCCAATGGCTTCTCAGATATACTCCAGGTATATTCCCTCTTCCAAGAAAAAGGTTGAGAAGAACGATCAATTCGTGGCCCCGCTCCCAATTGTTGTTAAACAGTCTTCTCCTCAACCCCCGCCAGCAATACGGCCTGATGCATCCTCGACGTATGCGCGATACATCCCCCCACCGAAATCGAAAGCCAAATCATCGCTGCAACCAAAAATCTCAGCCGCGAGACAAGAATCCCCCTCTCCTACTTCAAAGCGAAAACGTGAGGATGCTGCGGAACCGATTCCTAAAACCGCCGTGAAGAAGCCTAAAAAGGCTAAGAAAGAGCAAGAACTCAAGCCAGAGGGAAATACAGATCAGGAATTGGACGTCGCGGAGAACACCAATGGCGCTTCTGTCCAGTCGGATGATAGGCCAGAAAAACAGGAAGGTAAAAGAAAGAAGCGAAAAGATGGAGAGACTGCAGAGACTGAGCAAGACACAGACGATCGGAGGTACAGAAAGTTATTAGAGAAGCGAGAGAAGTCATTGAAGAAGGCCGGAAAGCGAGCGCGAAAAGAAGCAGAGAAAGGAGATGATGGAAAAGATACGGATGAAGCGGAAGAGCCAAAAGAATTACACGATTTAGTACCACTACCACAACCAGAGCCAGTCTCCGAACTTCCTCCACCATCACTAGAATCTACATTGCCCGCCTGGCTTGCATCGCCTATTCTAGTTTCGCCCACGGCAACTGCGCAATTCTCAGAACTCGGGATTGATGAGCATGCTACCAAAGTTCTTCAGACGAAAGGCTTCAACGAAGCATTCGCTGTCCAGGCCGCCGTGTTACCTCTCCTTCTATCGGGGTCGCAACAGAAGCCAGGAGATGTGCTGGTGGCAGCAGCGACAGGGTCCGGAAAGACTTTGTCATATGTCCTACCAATGACCGAAGACATAAGCGTCAACACTATCACCAGGTTACGTGGTGTGATCGTTATGCCTACTCGAGAACTTGTATCCCAAGCACGAGAAGTATGTGAAATTTGCGCCAACGCCTATGGTACTGGCAGCAGAAAGCGAATCAAGATAGGGTCGGCGGTCGGTAATGAGACATTCAAGGTCGAACAAGCTAGTCTCATGCAAGACCAATACTCGTATGATCCCGAATCGTATCGCGAACAAGTAAAGAGACTTGATGCTAGGTGGGAGAGCTCTGATGCGGGCACAGATGACGAGGATAATCATCTAGTCGACGAGGCAATCTCCACACTTCCGGACCATATCATCCAGCGGGTGTCCAAAGTTGACATCCTGATCTGCACGCCGGGAAGATTGGTGGAGCATTTAAAATCTACGCCCGGCTTCACAATGCAGCATGTCAAATGGTTGATCATAGATGAAGCGGATAAACTGCTGGATCAGAGCTTCCAGCAATGGTTAAGCATTGTGATAACGGCATTAGGGGAGCAAAATCACACGCTAGGGCCTATTAACGATCGCGATAGAATCAGGAAAATCATTCTTAGTGCTACGATGACGAGAGATCTCGGGCAGCTTACAAGTCTGAAGCTTTATCGCCCCAAACTGGTTGTTCTTGAAGGCTCATCTAGTGGCTCCGAAGAGAATGATAGCAAATCTGCACAGGCACATGTCTTACCATCTCTACTCATCGAATCAGCAATCAAGGTAGATGATGAGGATTTGAAACCGCTCTATCTCCTGAACGTCTTGACTGAGAACAAGATGCTCGATGTAGAGGATGAGTCTGACTCGGACTCAAGCTCTGATTCGGAAACGGATTCTTCATCCAGCTCAGATGATGACTCATCAGGTGACAGCTCAGATTCGGATTCAGAGTCCGATGATGCTTCATCCGCCAGCAGTATCACATCCGATACAGCTGCCCAAGGCTCCGCAGAACCAAAAGCGAGTCTGAAACCTCGAGCCCAAGAGCCTCGCGGTGTTTTGATATTTACCAAATCAAACGAAACCGCCGTCCGCCTAGGTCGACTGATTGCGCTAATCCATCCATCATACTCCAATCGCATCGGAACGCTAACCTCCACAACACGCAGCTCCACCCGCAAGAGCTACCTCAACGCCTTCCACTTCGGTAAACTCTCCATCCTTGTAGCATCCGATCTCGTATCCCGTGGCCTCGATCTTCCCAGCCTTGCGCACGTTATAAATTACGACGTCCCAGGCAGCGTAACCAGCTACGTGCATCGTGTTGGGAGAACAGCTAGAGCGGGTAAACCGGGTCATGCTTGGACGTTGTTTTCGAGCACGGAGGCGAGGTGGTTTTGGCATGAGATTGCGAGGAGTGAAGGGATTAAGAGAGCGGGCGGGAAGAAGGTCGAGAGGGTTAATATTGATGCGAAGAAGTTTGGAGAAGAGGAGAAGGATGCTTATGAGAGGGCATTGGAAGAACTAGGAAGGGAAGCTATGGCGCCTAGGCTTAAGTCGTTGGAATAATCAGACGGGTGTACATGAGGTTAGACTTCATTTCAACGTTTCTAAAAGAATAAATACTTTATGAATGCATCAAAAGCGGTAAAGGAGACCAGCTTAAGAGTAACTCGGTACCTCATAACTTGCCCGGGTTTGCAAATCTTAAGGAATAGAATGCTGGCGGAAAGCATCCTCCACTTCCCTTAAGCGGAGTACAACGTGCTATCTTTCTCAAAAATATAGCAGCTCTAACATGTGACGCTCATCCAGACCAGCCGATCCAGTACTAGGGGGCGAAGACCCACGACCTTCAAAGAGACGAAAGAGGTAAGCCTTGGAGATGGATCCATGGCGCTGATGCGACTCCAGACATAATGCACACATGGCATGATACGGCGAGGCGTACGTCGGGGTCCTCAAGAAGCCTTTTCATGCCATTAACCCTCTCTTTGTTTGATCATCAATATATTCATCGCTCTGATTTGCACTTGGCTCTTCCCTCCATATCTCTTCGGACCATCTATTCCGGCGAACTTCTCAGTACAAGATCAAGTGGCGGTCCGTCACAATCATCTTCTTGAGACTGTGAAACTTTTCACGGAACTCCGCACTTCTCAGCCCGTATCCGATGTAGCTAGTTAAATTCTGCGGGCTGAAGTCTACAACTATCTTCAGACAGCTAAACAAGCAGTGGCCGTCACGTCGCCAATGCAGCTGTGTCGACTGGTGAATGCGGACGTCACGCTTCGGTCTGAAATAGATCGCTTGTCCGAATCTTTGACAACGCAACGGTCACTTCTTTTCTTGCGCTGCACTTCCCAAAGCCCAGGAGGTCTAATCTGATACAACACAAGATGTGTCACAGAGTCTTGGTCGTGTATGCAAAACACCTATCTCAAGGCCTGGGGCCTATTATTGGGGCATGTAAATCACGGAGAACGATGTTCGCCTCGCTTCGATCTAGTTTTAATGACTCTTTTCAAGACTAACGAAGGTAAAATGCTTCGTCATGGCTATCCCAATATCAATACATATATTATGGTGACTTCCTAGATGCTAAGCTTTCAGCCTACCTAAGCTCATCAGAGCTAGAGCAGAGGTACATTCCGAACCATAACACCACGCCTGATATATCAATATTGAAGAAGAAACCTCCCCCTAAATTCAGGCGTTGCTTGTGATGATCCATGCAGAGGATTTTGCTTTCACGTATTGTCAAAGCTTATCTTCAGAACACACAAGCAGATTATGAAGCAGTCATCGGGCTTGCGACCTGAAGACAGAGGCTGGACTTAACAGGGTATCTTTCATGTGAAAACCTCGCCATTGTATCCCTGAAATGTTGTAAAGACAATTATCTTTTTATTTCTTACTCGATCCTTTCCATAGCGACTCTTCAGGCGATGGCAAGGTACCCGATACCACAACCCCAGCCAGCTAAGCAGAAATATTGCATCCCTTTCTTCCGGTGGAGAAAAATTGCCTTGTTCTCGAAGGCTATATTTTCTTCAGCATCGTCTTCAGCATCGTCTCAGGATAGATTCCACCCGTTCAGAAATCGTCGCTCGGCAAGCGTCTCGGGGCACATTTTGAGACTGGTGCACCCTGGAACAACACTGCTCGATGTTTACTCTAGCTGGCGATACCTGTTGGTACCTGTTAGCCTATTCTGCTTGGTCAACGAGGAATTAATGGATAGTTGATGATTGGTCAGCCTCTGAAGTATCGATGATCACATAAAGGCAACCAGTAGCATGCTGGTGCAGGGTCAAATACGCGGCAATAATAACTTAATTACTGGCTTTATTTTGAGAATTACTGAGCTATCTATAAGATGAAGGACTTCTGTGTTTATTCAGTAGAAACCGTCAGGTCCTATGCCATAAGCTTCGTGAGCCTATTCTTACACGCTGCGCAGGCCTAATTCCTACACTCTTCGGTAATGCGGGGGCTCGGTAAGGCAAGGGGCGTGTCGGAGTAGCTGGCGGTCGATTCTGCGGCTTATGATTGTTATTCCGCACAATCAAGTGTTAATTACTTAAACTAGTAAGGACGAAGCAGGTTCGTGAGAGACGATAAGGGTGCATGAAGTTAGGAACATCGTAGTTTGGAATTCCAAATGCCGTTTCTGCCCAAGTGTCATGCTTCTGCGAGGTATGATGAGACTGTATTGTTAACACATCTCTGTCAACTCATCCAGGCGCTGGAATTAGTGAGGGTAATGTATAATTCACAAATATGTAACATAAAGATATCTCCTTCTTGGGTTGTTTGCTGAAAACATGATAGAGTTTGGAACTTTCCATCCCACTTCACACGCCTCATACAACGTAGGAATATAAGAATGCCTGATGCTATTGCCTGAAGCGAATACTATACGAGCATGAAGGTTTCTGCTGCGGCTGCAAGCTCAGCCGTTACTGTAGAAATATGGTGCAGGTACAAAACAAGGTTATCGCGTAAGGCTGCTTGGGCTGTTTGGGATTAATGAGTTGTGGGCCGTCCCAATAAGTGATTGGAGGAGTATATCCATATAGCCTATCTTACTCTGCATTTCTTGACGACAAAGCCATGAATGTCATGATTCTCCCACCCACGAGCGCTTGCGGTACGAAAATCTTTTGAAGGGAAGTGGTTGGCTGACTCATCCTTCCCAAAGACACCGGTGAGCCGATGATGTCCGAAATAACCGAAAACCCCGAACAAGTTACAAGTAAGTGAACAGACTATCGCATAGCCTTCTACAGATTAATATTTGAATCGAATAGTTCCCCTTATAAATGGCTATATATTCTCAAATTTATTCAACACAACAGCGCACTCTCGAGATAGTGAATCGCTTTGCTCCTGGAAGACCTGGTGCGACGGCCATTGGCAACTGCTATAATCTAAGCAGGCAATGTTCTCTAAGAAACCTTAGTCGGCGATCACTCGAAGGCCATCAGAAATGTAGGACATTGAGAATTTGAGATACTACCACTCCAAACCGACCTCTCATCTCCTACCCCATCACCTCCCCCTCCCCCGCCTCCTTCTCCCACCCACCCAATCACTTCAACATACCACCACCAATACCCCCAAATACACACCAAACAAACCCCACAGCCTCTTCACACCTCTCATCCCTACCCTCCCCGTCCATATCCTCATCCCTCGCCT
>LLKJ01000110.1:0-26693 GCA_002242865.1 Clarireedia sp. CPB17 | reverse complement strand
GTCTATTCCCTATCCTCCCTCCATGTGTGTGGTGTGTCTTGGTTTCTGACGATGAGGCTCGAGGAGATTTCTCATGTTCTACCTGAGTCTCAGTCTTCACTAGTAGGTACTTGGAGCTTGTTTTAGTACGAAAATTTTGATCGTAGAATCGCTGGCACTGCACCACAGTGGATCCACATGGGTAGTGGGGTCTAGAAATCTGGGGGGCTTGGATTGAATGGGAGCCATAACTCAGGCCATGTTGTTTTATTTCCGCATCAAAATGCGCTTCGACGGGCCCAGTAGTTTCCTCTTGACGTGTTGCGACAAACTGCGAGAAACGAGCAATGCTCCTTTACGATCGTGTTTTCGGCTAAGGCAAGGACAATTGGATTGCTTAACTGAGTAAGGTTACCAGGTCATGTCCGTCACACGACTTGAGGTGCGGCGCGGGGAGAGGTCAGATGTTCAAGAACGATTCCGTAGTAGGCCGTCGGAAAGGCTTCCGCAAAGTCTAAACGCAGGAGTGAAGCACGCCCGAAGGATTAGGAAGGTAGTTCATTCTGCCATGCTGTCTCGACAGAAGCTGAGGTTGTTGGGGTTTGCCCCAGATGAAGAGCTGGGGGCGGGGTGCTCTCTTTGTTTGCTTTTTCGCTGGCTTGTCCAGTTAAGAAATGACTCGTGATCACTATACGCTTTCTGATGGTTCAAATCCCACGATAGCGGTGTAGTCCGACGTATGATAATTTCGTGCCCCGTATGCGGATGTTGTAAGATTGTCATCGACGTACGAGGAATTGGGATGACGCCATGACAATCGGTTCCAGTTGATATGAGAAAGGGAAGAGATGAGAGCACAAGAACTACGAAGTAGATCCAAGATCAATTCATCCTACCAGCAATGTCAAGGCTGGCAAGCGGCCTCGCCACAGGTTGCCGCGATATTCTTTGCCTTGTGTTTCCCTGCAGGTCGTGTAGAGAGAACCCCCTGACACATGATGTTTGTGCTGGCAATGTGGCGTTTTACATGTATTTTGCCGGTCTCAATGAACGGCACCAAGAACTGACCTCGAGACGGGGGATCCTCTTTCGCACAATGAACATGCCAATATCCTTCTATAAGGACATACGCATATCTGCCTGAGCGGAGATAACAGTGTATGAATCTCATCTCATCTTCAAGCTGGGTGGATACCCCCGAGGCAGCAAGATCTGTCGGGCAACGTACGACATCTCAGCAATGTACGAAGGAAAGGAGTAAGTATTATTGACTGCGGAAAAGTGCGTGCAAATGGCGAAAGAACACTGTCAGACGAAATGAATGCCGCTCGGCACGGCATATATATGGCGACACAGGGGTCAAGTCCCTCGGCCGCCCCAAGCAATGCATCCTTCGGATTCTGCTAAAAAGAGTCAGTCAGTCGTCAGCCACCCAGTCGTCTGTCAAGACTTAGGAAAGCCAGCCTCAAAGTCGAAGGAGGAGACTATTGTAATCCTTGCTACCTTGCTACCTTGCTACCTTGCTACCTTGCCCATTGTATGCCACGCACTCGATTGAAGGATTATTATTAGACGGCGTTCGTTACTGCTTGGACTACTTGAGCACACATGAACTAACCTGCCAGCCAAGTGCCTTTCTCTTGATTGTATGGAGTATGGTGCGCAGGAAGTAGTTTTGTGACAAGGCTTGGCGAAATGAAGTGAAAGCTGCCATTGTCCCGTGTCCCGTAAATACATGTGGGAATACATGTGGGAAAGTAGAAGAAAGGAAAACGGTTTTACCCTTGGTCCTCTTCCCTACCTAGAAGGGCGGTAGAACACACGTCGAATTCGCGAATCTAACGCGATTCGACGCCATCCAATCCGACATCCTCGTACAAATCTTTGACACACATGAATCACGATATCGTATCTACCTGCTAGTACTTCTTGCTACGTACTTTCTCCCGCAGCCTTGGAACGACGAGTATGAAGTGTGCCCCCGTATGCAGTTACTAATAGCAATTTGGACTCGACTTATATCTATGCCTTCCAAACCTTGGAAGTGGAAGACATTGTGGAAGCTCGCCGAAGGCCTTCACCGCTTGAACTGAAACTGAGGAGTACTTTACTTCGTACGGACCGTCCGTATCTCTTGCACCTATAACAACCCTTTTAATAGTCCGACAGGTAGCTTTGTATATCAATCTTGGAAGAGGTCAGCCTGTCAGCCTGTCAACCGTCAACCCGTCAACCCGTCAACCTCGGAGAAGAGGTCAAAAAGTCTCTAGGTAGGTGAGCCAGCTTACAACAGCCTTGTCACACTATCCACTTTTCATTCTCACCTCGAGGTTTCATATGGAAGGGAACATAGGATGGAGAAAGAATTGGTTCCTCTTTTCCCCCTTCTCTGCTTGCGATCCAGTCCAGTTATCCCGATGTACATGTGTCTCTTGCCCGGCGCTTTTCTCTTTGCATTCTGATCCGACGTCCTTCCTCGGGCAATTTCATTGAACCTTCCTTTCCTTTCGTTTCCGCCTCCCGCCTCCCGCCTCACACACCACTCACACCACTCACACCACTCACCTCATCACCGTGACGACTTCGACCAGCTCAACTCTCGGATCCCGAGTCTAGATGCCGATCAAGGTTTAGGAGCAGAAAAGGGCTATTCAACTAATTCTCTAAATTAGGAAGATTCCATTTATTCTACCGGTCTTGCATCCCATCCATTCCCAAACGGAGATCCAAGTCACAGCTAGCTGTTTACTAGCAACAGCTAGAACTCCTAGACATACACCAGTCTCCTAGTTACGCTTCGTACCGTGCACGATTATTTGGATTGCATGAGAATCCTTGAACCTCTGGAAAATTATTTCTGATAAACAAGACCGACATTCGAAATCCCGAAATCCACCCTGCGTCCACCCAGAAATTCGATAAATATATGTTTCGAAAACATATCTGCACCTAATTCTTAATTCTCTCTTCTCCCTCCTCCCTCCTCCCTGCGTACCCTGCCGTCTACCACCTCTCCTACTCCTACCTCCTCTCCTCTCCTACTTCCGTACTTCTTTCTGCCTCCTACATCCTGCCCTCCCCACGTCCTGGCAGTAACGGGTGATATTTATTTATTCACTTGAGAAGAAGCTCGGCTTGACTTAATCCCACGGCAACACCCAAACCCATCCACCGCCTCCAACTAGTCACGTTCACTTCGGACTTCTCAACACAGTCCATCCATCTATCCCACGCCCACGTCCACGCATTCCCATTCCCATGCCTCCCTCGCTCGGATCAATTCCGGACCAATACATCTAGTTTCCTGTCATTACCAGTATTATTCACACCACCCAATATACCAAACCTTATCTACCAAAGCAACTGGGAACTTTAACCTTTCACTTTCTCCCGAGGTCGTCCACACTTCGAATAGTTCCAGAAAACACTACTTCCGATTCTTGGTTCCGGATCTTCCCAGTCCATACCATATCTTTACACCAAATCCACCAACGACCCTCGCAAAAAAACTTTCTAATCCCTGCTTTGGTTTCCACATCACTGGGGAGCTACAGAAGTCTCTCTTCCCGTTTAGTGACGCAGCATCTTCTAGGTAGGCTACCTGCCTACCTTAGAGGAGCTGCAGTCGCTTTTACACATTTTATATTGGCGACGTCAAGAGGATGGCTCTAATACTGCCCAAGGGCATTGTGGTCAACTCTCCTCAGATTGGAAGCACCATTGAAAGGATTAATACTGAACCTTTGGATCTTGCCGACATCGCAAAGTTCTGGAAAGGTATTCCAAAACCCCCCCGCTGATTTTAAGATGTAGTATGAAGCTTATTATTCCACAGTTTACACTACAACCAAACGAAGGCTCCTCGACCCAACAGCTGAGCGCTTGGAGAATTACTGGTGGCGAATATGGGGAAGCCAGAGACGGGAGTTGAACGGAGCAACTGTTGCACGACTGTTCGTCGATATCTCCGATGGCGAGACGTTTGTTCCGCTCCGAGGACCACCAAACCGTGATGAAAGCGGGAAGCCACTGGTATGCATACACCTACTCGAAAACCTGGGTCTAAGCTAAACATGGGATGTCTAGAACAATGAATCGCGTCTTGAGAAAACAGCCTCGAGCGTCTCGGTCCTTCGCTCTAGGAATTTGAATCGACCGAATACGACAGCAACATCAATTCCAGCCACTCGAACCGCAGCCGCCATGCCACATCCAATTCTCAAAAAGACAAGGGGCCCTTCCGGAAATGGACCCCGACCGACTGCGCGGTTTATATCTCCAGCTGTCTCTGAAGATGAATCAAATCAGCCAGAATCGTCTGGTAGCACAAACGGTAATGTCGCCTCACAGTCGTCTTCGCAACGCGAGCAAGCTGGGCCCAAGAACGAAAGAGTCGAGAAGATGGAGAAGGCCGACAAGAAGCTGGTAGTTGCAGGACCGAACAAGAAATTTGTTGCCTCAGCTGCGAAGAAGAAGAGGCCAGTAATTGTGCGACGGCAAAGCTCACAGACTTCACAGTCTTCCAATGATAGTGCAACCAAGCCTCCCGATTTGACGCAATCTAAAGCTCTCGGCAGACCGCCGCCATTGACTGGACAGCCCAGCAGAAGCACAAACCTACACGAAAACACAGTTACTCCAACACGCTCGAGCATATCACCTACAAAACGTAGTGCATCCAAAAGCGGGACTCGAAGCGGCTCACACAAACCACTTGAGACTACTCGGGAGGAGGTACTATCTGTTGCAGACAACAACAGCCAAGATGTGGAGCCGCCCCGTGAATCAAAGGATCTTCGGGCCCTAGCAAATACCCAGCTTACCCTGGATACTGTTAAAGAAGAGGACTTTAAGCTACAAAGGATGCTGGATGACGACAAAAAGACAGCCACAATACTTCCATCAGGTCCGCCAAGCCCAGATTCCCAAACTTCGAACACTTCGATAAATTCGAATGGAAGTAGAATGCGTGAGCATAGAGAATTCAGTGGAAAGCAGCTTTTGCAACATCAATCCAAAGGCTCCGTTAGTCTGGCGCCAACTTTGACCGCAGCAACAGGCCGGCTCGATTTAGGCACTGGTTTACAAGGCACAACAGCAGCTAGTTCTCCAGAAAGGACAGGCAAAGGCAAAGCGCGGGCACTTGTGAAGGATCTCTTCGGAAAGAAGTCAGCACCGCAGGCCTCTGTGAGTGGCTTGGCGGAAAGCGCGGGGCCTGAACCTAGCCCGGTATCAGAGTCCTCAAAAACTATGATGAGTAAGAGTAAATCCCAGCTCTCATTTGTCCTCGAGCGGGATCGCTCGCGAAGTGCGGAGCTCCAGTCACCATCCAAGAAGGGTTCAAAAAACAAATAAGAACATAATCTAGTATGCACTCGCCTGAATTACGGCCTAAGCATCAATTGTACATATACGAAGGAGGGAGAAGAAAAGCACGAGATATTCGGGCCAAAAAGTGCTTATTGGCGCTGGGTTCTACTGCATTAGAGGCGCGTTGGGAACTGATCGTTTGATTTGCATTATGGGGAAGTTAGGTTGCACATCTGGCTAATGGAGTCTGGGTTTATTTGCATTTGGTAATGGAGCTTCTGGATTGTCCGCGAGGCACATTGCTACCTCGATCAGGGCTGGGGTTGAGTCATAGGTTGTATGAGAACATGCTGTCAAGTCGGCATTTTTATAAACGTAGCGATGATACCTGTGGATTTTGGGGTAGTGAACGTGTTTGTTGGTAGGCATTTACATGTGACGATAGCTTCATGTCCGTCATGATCTCCTTATCTAGCGGGCTGATTGGCTAATCAAATGTGGAGGCAGGCATACTTCCCCTTAGTAACCTTACTATAAGGTTATATAGCTACACCTAAAATAAAGTTCCGCATTTCAATCTTTATTTCCACTAGCCATGAAAATCTGTTGATACTTTTGGTTGCTGTTCACGTACAATCTTATAATGGTAGGTAATTCCACGCCGTCGCTCTCTCGCTGAGGGGAAACGGATAGACAGTGGGATACCGTTATCAATTCCCTTTGGTAATGCTGGAGTGTGCGCGGTCCGTGAATAACCAATAATAAGGCATGTCAGCACAACCGTTACATGGGCTAAAGTGCTAGCTAGTGCTTTTGCTTTCCACGTTCTTTTCAACCTCTTCCCCTTCTCTAAGGCTAAGTTCTTCCCAAATGATTCATCAAACATGGCGATGACCGACGCTCTTACTCCATTCTCGCGCCGTCGTCAATACATATTTGCTTTTGCTATCTTTTTCACTCTTCTTATCTTGTTCTATGGCACCAGGCAACAAAGACTTGCTGCGATTCCTGCTACGCCGCAGCAATATCCCACTGTAACGATTGACTTTCATCAAGATCAAGAGCCAAGTAGCAGTTTTGATGGCAACTGGAATTACACGCGAGACTATCGAAATCTCTTCTTAACACAGAGACAATGCGATGCCGCATTTCCTGGCTTGTTTGAGGAAGTTGAACGTCCGGTCAAACTGAGGAAGAATAACAAAATCACCTTGAAGGAGCTTGACGATACTCCGGCGTTGAATGGTTTTATTAGGGCTATGATTTACGATCAACAGGTATGCTCTGAAGTTTCGCCCTTATGCGGAGGAAAGGCTAATAATGATACAAAAGCTCTACATAATCGCAACATACGGACAAATCTACTCGCGCGGGTTAGCCACACTACATGCCTTGCATCGCGCAATGCTCACATCGCCGGAACCGCTTCCTAACATCGAATTTACTTTCAATGTCGACGACAAGCTCTCGGGACATCCACAATGGGTTTACGCGCGACAATCGCACAACACGGAATTATGGCTTATGCCAGAGTTCGGGTTCTGGGCATGGCCGGAAACTAAGATTGGGAGCTATGGAGAAGTGCAATTAAAATCTCGCATAACTGAGCAAGAATGGCCGTGGAGTCGCAAAATCGACAAGCTGTTGTGGAGAGGCGCAACAATGGGTCTGGAATTGCGGAATAAATTGGTGGAGATCACCAGTGGGAAGGATTGGGCGGATGTCAAGTCACTCGATTGGCACAACGAAGACAGCATGAAGAATGATTTGAAGAGCATGGACGAGCATTGTCAGTACAAGTTCTTGGCGCATACGGAGGGAAATTCATACTCTGCAAGATTGAAGTACCTGCGAAATTGCAGAAGCGTTGTTGTGGCGCATAAACTGGAGTGGATGGAGTTTTTCCATCCTTTGATGAAGAAGGACGGGCCTGAACAGAACTATGTGGAGGTCGACAGAAATTTCAAGAATTTAGAGAAAAAGATGAAGGAGTTGGTGGAGAAGAAGGGTGAGGTAGAAGCGATTGCAGACAGAAGCGTGAAGGTTTTTAGAGAGAGATATCTCACGCCCGCCGCTGAAGCTTGTTATTGGCGGAAACTCATTTGGGGTTGGAGAGAAGTCATGGGTTTCGAGGTTGAGTTCTTCAACGTAACAGGCTCGGGGGAGAAGAAGTGGAGGGGTGTCCCCGTAGAATCGTTCATGTTGGAGAGGAGATTGGAGTGGGATCCTTATTAGTTGTATAGTGCCGATTGGATATTGCGGTGTGCAGGATTGTGGATGATATTTATGGCTATATGTACATGGATATGTTTCTGATACCCAGATTTCTTGAGGTTGTGTTTGATGGAACGGGGCGAACCGAGAAGGCGTACAGTATTTGGGTCCGGGACGATGTAGGAAGTATCTTGGAAAGACTACCATGTATAATGTTTGACGATGTTGTATGACCTCGCAATGTTGGATAGATAATGACCAGTTGCTCTGTACTTGATTTAGAAGTTTACGACTTGTGTTACGATAATATTAAGAGCTCAAGGCACCTTTAGCCTGCGGACTGATCGCATTTCTTGACAGAGAAATGACACTGCTTCCCTATCATTACTACCCCATCGTAAGCATCTTGGCTTGTCGCATGGGATGGTTAACGTTCATCTGATACCAGACCGTATCATCCGTGTCACGTTCGTCATTCCCGAGCCTGCGTACCGGATTTTTCATGTTACTACTTACTCCCCTACCCAAATCACACCCGTCCGCAAAAACTATTTACAGCACTGGATAAAATCTACGAGATGAAAAGGAGTCTCAATGAGCTATACTTGGAGACTTCATCAGGATTGTAAGCAGATTAGACTTGGTGTTTTACCTACATAGGAACCTATATAGGAAGTAGGTGCGAAGAAAAGCCAGATTCGGATGCCAGTATAATCCAAATCTGACGATAATAATACCCAGATCTCGTCATGTCAGGCCTGCGAAAAAAGTAACCAAGCTTGGAGTAACAGATCGTAAAGGCTATTGTTCCTCCAACGACTTCCCTTGTCGTCCAAACTGTACGACACATTGTTTTCTTTTTTCTTCTTATCTGTTTCGGGACTGCACCTCCTTTTCCCGAAAGAGAAAGCGAAAATGACCAACTCCTTTTATTCAGGCAACAAGCTTCTGTGCAGCGAAGTATACTCGTATCTTTCTTTGGCTGAAAGATCTTCATTAACTTAGATTCGCCAAGCTGAAAAGCATTTCCTTCTCCCATATACAGTACAACAAAAGGCAAAGAACAACAGCGATGAGCCTTAAGGATTTGTCACAAGTCAACAAGATCATATCATCTCATCTCATCTTGTCGGCAAAATCGAGTTTCATCCTATTTCAGTTACCATTCCAGATTCCTCATCCATGGATTGAGATGGAGCCAACTGCCACCGAGCCGGGCATTGCTAAGTTACGCTATCCGTCCCATCTTTTTGTTACTATAAGTTACTTGTAAAACCATTCACCACTCTTGTGGCGCTGTTGCAGACACTTAGCAAGCTTTTAGGGGAGTTAGGTCCCTGAACAACGTGGCGTCAGGGTGCAAGAGCCATTACTTGATCCATCGTTAGGGCTGTGCAGCGTGCAGATGCACTTTTCAGGGACCTTTTTTTACGATGGGATGGGATGGGTTGGATGGATAGATGGATAAATGGACGGATGCATAGGATGGCGTGGATTGGTACTACCGCAACACCCTTACCGGCCACCGACCCCCTACCCTCTACGACGCACCAGCTTCTTCCTCACTGACTGCCAAGTGAAGCTTTACTGCACCTCCTACCTACAGGTCAGCTACCTTGAACCCCTAAGGAGCTGGGAGCTGGGAGCTGGGACTCGGAACTGCGTGGAAGATGGATGGTGGGTGGTGGATGGTGATGGTGGAAGGTGCAGACGCTAGCATGGCTTATTCTATCATCCCATCATCCGCTACGGAATATCTTGTTCATTATTTATTATTATTTGTTTAGTACAATATATTTCTGCTTCTAGCATCATCCACCGACTTACGGAGTACTTTGTCTATCCCATATGGTTGATGCGGTGGCGCATTTCTTATACATTATTGTCCCCAGAGTACGAAAGGTTCCTGTTTCTCTCTCCCATCCCTCTCTTCTCTTGCCCGGTCCCCAGAAGAGAAGCAGATACACCTCCTATCGTTGCCGTTGCCGTTGCCATTGCCGTTGTCGTTGCCGTTACCGTTACCGTTGCATTTCGCAGCTGTTCCCGCAAACCCTCAAACCTCCTTCTCCTTTCGATCGCCAGCCTCGGCATTTTCATCCAACCAATCTAGACGGCCCCATTCGGTCGCCGACCCGCAAAACGACTCCAGCTTTCTACCGCTTCTACCTAAAGAAGCACAGAGCAACCCACTTCCGGGAAACGGTGAAACTAAAGTCCGACTATCAAAATCAGCTCAAATCCAATCAATCCAAGTTCCATTGCGAGAACAAGAGAAAAAAAATTATTGAAATCGCGCCTCGCGAACAGAGCAAGCTGTACGAAAAGCGAAAAGTACTTGTCCAGTCCGCAGTCTTGTAGTCACCTCTCTCACCACTCACCACTCACCCGCGTCACCCTCTCTTCTCCATCTCGACCGCTTCGATTCTTCAAACGTATTTATTTTGTCTTATCTGTTTTATTATTTTATTATATCGGGAACCGAGATTGCCCATTGTACGAAGCATTTAACTTTGTATTAAAAAGGTGGAGTTTTTAACTTAGAAGATTACGAAATCGACCGAGGGAAAAACCTTCGAGGAGAAAGGGAAGAAGATTCACGCGTCAAAGCAAAAAGCAAAACCTTACCGAAACAAGACGAGACGGGACGAAAAAACGACGAGACGGACGAACGAACAAGAAGGCCTCTTAGAATCTGTCAAACTTGCATGACCATTTGACATTGGCACGTTACGAGCTCCAACAAGTGCTGTTGAGCTTATTTCGCCCGTTATCTTATCTACGCTTGTCTTGTCGAAAGAAGAGGACCTCAACTACACTCGTCCTGCTCATCCGTTCATTTGCTCAGAAACTTCTCTCCTTTTGTAATTATTTTGTTGTCTGTTTTCCACTTGTACTTTTGTTTGGGGTAGAAGCACGGGACATACCTTTGAGTGATAGGGGCAACGCGAATTGAAATTCTCGAATCAGACTCCAGGTGCCATTTTATCTCAGCCCGGTGGCGACGACGAGAAACGAGAAAAGGGAAGAAGCAAGAAGGCATTACTCAGGGGAAGTTCTCCGACCATAGAAAATATGTCGGCGAGAAACTCTTCAAGGTGAGTCGAGCATCCTCTTCCTTCACATTCAGGGACTTCTCACAAATGCGCACGTACAAACGCCCACCGCACGTCCTGAGTCAGGGGTAACTTTCTTCGATGAATTGGATGGCTGATATGGGTTCTTGATCGGTTTAGGAGAGATTATCATATTGTTGTTTTAGGTGCCGGTGAGTATTTTCTTCTATATCTATCGACACGGAATTGGACAATGGGGGGATTCCACATAATGTCAATGACTATAAAATCTATGGATGGCTAACATGAGACTTCTTCAAAGGTGGTGTTGGCAAAAGTTGCCTGACTGGTAAGGATCTTCTACCCAATTTACCGAGATTCGAGAAGACCCACTTCATTCTGGAAGGTTATGGGGATGTATGAGTCGAGAAGAGTACCTTAGGGGTGTCCAGGGGAGAGAGCTGACTTCCGGGTCCTGTTTTTAGCGCAATTCGTGCAAAATATTTGGATTGAAAGTTATGATCCAACGATCGAGGATTCGTATAGGAAGCAGATCGAGGTTGATGTAAGTTCTCTTAGTTTTGACAGGTCAGAGTTCAGTTTGTGTACTAACAAGAGTTTGCTCAGGGACGGCAATGCATGTTGGAGATGTAAGATTGATGTGTTGCCCGAGTGATGATAGAGTACTGACGGGATCTGTAGATTAGATACCGCTGGCACGGAACAATTCAGTAAGCTGTCTTCACCTTCCTAAAACCCACATGTTTACTAACGATCTCATCAGCCGCCATGAGGTAAAATCCCACTGCGGTACCGTCAGATTATACTCAAACATCTACTCACATCTTATACAGAGAACTTTACATGAAAACCGGCCAAGGCTTCCTTCTCGTCTTCTCCATCACATCTCAAAGCAGTCTGAACGAACTCTCTGACCTTCGCGAACAAATCATCCGCATAAAAGATGACGAAAATGTTCCTATCGTCATAGTTGGAAACAAATCCGATTTAGACCAGGACCGGATGGTTAGCAGACAGGAGGCCTTCAAAGTTAGTCAAAACTGGGGAAATGCGCCGTACTATGAGACGAGTGCTAGAAGGAGAGGTTAGTTTTCTTATTTCCTACTCGATGATGTGAATCTTCCTTCCTCGCTTCGCTACTGGAGCACCCACAAAGGGGAGCTACCGCAAGTCTACAGACTCAATACGGTGTGGAGAGGTACTAACTCGGCTGGATCTCTAGCAAACGTAGATGAAGTCTTCATAGATCTATGCAGACAAATTATCAGACGAGATAATAATCACTCGTCGCAGGATTACGATGATGAAGTAAATTCGCCGACGGAGAAGAAGAACAAGAGAAAACGCTTCGGCAGATGTGTGATTTTATAAATTTCCCTGAAGGGAAAAAACCGGGTGAGGGGGTGATTTCATGCAATCAGTGAACGGGAGGGGCACAGATACCCATAGGAAAGGTTCAGGCTACGAAGCAAATTAATTCAAAAACATGTGTAGTGATTGGGGTGAGCGCGAAAAGGGAATTGGGACAGGATGGAATGGGAATGACATCATTATGGAAAGCACGGCTGGGCTGGAATATATCATTACAAGTTAAGTGAGGGGGGTATGAATGAGACAATTGAAATATTTCGAGGTTCAGATGCTAGAAGAGAAGGGCGCGGAAGGAAGGGAAAGGAATTCTAATGAATGATCAAGAATTCTAGTGTGCGTCTGCCAGGACCCCTGATAGTATGAGAATGACGCATCTTGAACCTGTGTAGTGACTGTGATGCGAAGATTTCATGGTCTACTGCGACTAATTCAGAGAGGACCTCTCCTTAAGAGACCAGCAGTTCCCGTGAAGTAATGATTGTACGACTGACGCTCCTTAGATGAGGTTGATCTGAAAGAACTCAGGAGTCAGTTATTGAGATGAGCACCAAGTCACCGCACGTTTCAACAGATCCAACTGCCTATCTGGAAACCGTAGATGCCCGCTTCAAAAGTCGGTGCATCGACAACTGGCCACTTCACCGTAATAGAACGAAAACCTCAAGACGAAAGGTCCCTCGAGAGACTCACTCATCAGTGGAAATAACCCAGCCACTCGTTGTGTATGTGTTTGCTCTGTTGCACTGGCAATCGTCTGCTGCTTTTTACATGCAGCCGGACAAATGTATGTATCTTGCTGCACACAAACAGGTGGTGAAGGTTGGAGGTGTGAGATGACGAGCTGCTACAAGGTTTGGGTACGTACAGTAGAATATCATGTATCATGGTTCCGGCCCAGGGCATTAGCAGATACAATGAGATCATCCCGAACATAGCTTGCAAAGCTTCGATGGTCGATCCCACCATGTGTGTTGATCGGACATTTAATCTCTCAAAGAGGGGTCAAGAACAGAAAACAGATCCACCCAGTCTAGAGGGATCCATTGTCGTCAAATCGCCTAAGGACTCATCTGAAAAACTAAAAGTCACCGAACTACAAACTGATTAGTTAAGTTTACTGTTGAACATCTGGAGCTCAGTAGAAGAAGAAAATGCAAAAATATATGATGATTGCAACCGCCGTGAATCGAACACGAACCTCCACCTGGCATCTGTGTTCAAGAACACTTGGAAGGGTGGAATCCTAACCATTGGACCACGGAAGCTTGGTTTGGATCTGCTTTGATTGATGGTGATGTATGCTTATTTAATTATTTATAATATGATGAAGAATGACTTCCAAGCTTGAAGCCGGTGGTGGGGTTGAGGCATTTTTATCGTGTAACAGCCACTTGGTACGTAAGATATGGTGGGGTTAAGATAGCTCTATCTGCATGCATGCGTGTATGCATGGTGGAAAAGTGTGATGGTAATTTGCACTCCTGCGATGCCTCCAGCTTTTTATTAAAGAAATGGTGGTCAAAAACCCAGAATATCTACAATTATGCGTGCGATAATGGAACCGTTGGGAGCATCACTCGCGATTGTTGGATTTATGAATATAACTTTGCGAGGACTTTTTCCCATCCCAGTTTGCATTTGTTCCACATGGTGCATGGATTTCTCTTCTTCGAGAAAATGCATGCTATGCATCTTCAGAATCCGATCATTCCGGATAAATTCCCACATAACTTCACAGGCCACAGTTACACTTAGATTACGCTGTAGTAGGCTGGAGATGATTCCGAGACTTTGGCTTTGGTAAGGGACCATGGAGATTTGCTAAACTTTTCAATGATCAATGTCAAGGCTGAGAATGCTCCAGCGAAGGGTCATAGAACCGCTTGGTCGCCGCCAGTGGATAATTATACGATGGCGTGTAGTTGTGCACCATCGTAAGCTTCAAACCTGAAGTCGAAGCCGCCCATACAGGGGGATACCTCCCTATACGAAGAATGATGACGATGTGGTGCGGAAAGCCCCTCATTACCTTTTCCCTTGTTGATAGTGGTCTGGCTCCATACTGCTATCCATATATGGGGCAGGGCAGCGATAAGCTCGTTGATGCCAAATCAGGCTGGGCCGCAGCCACACCGAATGAGCATTCGAGGTCGGCTTTTTTTCCTGCAGACAGAGTGAAGGGAAACCGCCAAAAGAAACCTTACTTGGGTTATGGGTCAATCGGATGCGTTACCAACAATGCAATCTTTTTCTTTTCAAGGTTGACGAGTATGAAGCATATAACTCGAGGGTGTTCGGCAAGTAAATCGTCTCTACGAGTTCCTTATGCGACAACGCTTTAATACTCAGGAAACCGTTATATGTACATCGCAAACGGATAGATTGGACGGATGGAAACCCCACCACTTAGAAGAAGGCGAAGTCTGGAACGCCACAGTCCGAAGTGGTACAGCGCAGCCTGTGAAATAAGGTATCAGCAGATCGACTCTGCTCCCAAAGAACAAGAACGATAATCATACTTGCAGCAACCAGAATGGCGGAATAGATTGGAGGGGCCCAACAGGGACCGGGAACCGTCATTGTGCGATGCGCCAGCCATGCCATGCCATGGGGAGAGGGACAGGCAGACAGGTGTACTGGAAACAGCAGATAAGAGAAGAGAAAATCGGAAAAGGTTGAAACTGGATTCCTTCCGTGCAAGCAGCCCCAGTACTTGGCAATCTTCTCGGGGCTGGATTTACAGTATCCGCAAGGAGACTTGCATACACGGCTAGGGTTTGTTCTTCTTCCTCGCTTGCAGTCCCCCACACTCAAGCAAGAACCGTACAGCTCTGATAATAAAGACTTCATTTACCTCGATACCTCGATAAGTGACAAGTAATAAGTAATACTTGAATTTCTGCTTTCTCTCTTCACAGCTCCAGCCTTGTATTCAAAGATTCAGCGAGGATCGAATAAGTTTTGATTGGTTGGATTTTTATTCTCTTCACCCTCAGATTTACTGTACAGTAGAATGTACTATAGATAACACCTCTTCTACCTTTCGATGACCAATCCATTTATTTGGTCATTGCGGGAATAGTGAGACTTCGGTCTTGTGCTTGTGTAACAGACGCATACATTGTCTGGTTCTACTATCAAGCATTGTACTCAAGCTCATCCAGTCTGGAGCTAGTCGCCCGGAAAACAGTTGGCGCATACACAGATACACGGAAAATAACACAAAGTCTACTAATCCTCACTCCTCGACTTTGTAAGTAGCCTTCAAAAGATCGAGTATTCTCCAGCATCAAAACACACTTCGAAGGGCAGAATGTTTGGCCGAGACAGTGAAAAAGAAAAAGAAACAAAGTTCAATAATCATATATCCGGCGACCATTGAGTGCCTACCTGGGTAAGTGGGCAATGCAAAGTAGCTTCTTTGTTTGCGAAGGCGCGGGATGCATCACATACCAGGTGCCGTAGATGCCATGATAAATCATATCTTTACGCAGATTCAAGCTGACGGTTTCTTTATTGTCCGGTTTGGGACGAATCACAGAGCAGCATTCGCTTTCACTCCCCCGAGAATCGACTAGCCTTCCAATCTTCCAGGCCTCGAGATATCATTATTGATAATCATTGGGTTTCCGGAGGCGTCGCTTGCCATGCTTCAAGGGTCCAAGGATATCGGGTAGCTGCCAGACACAGTGTCGCCATGCTAGGAATTCTTGAGGATGGTTGGTTCTATCCTTGGATGAAGGCACAGGGAGAAGAAATTTTATATGTATGCATGCAGATATCCTCCGTTTCTTTGATCATTGGCTTCTATCGATCACGGGTAGAAGCTCGATGTGGTAGCTCATGGGTAGATCTCCCTACTTGTTTGTTTAGTGGCTAGGCAGTCGGCCGTAGTTCTAGCTCTGGAACGACTCCCGGTACCGGTTAGGAGGAGTAGAAAAGCTTAGAGCTTGGATCTTGGGGCTTGGAGCTTGGAGCAATTGTTTCTAAGAATGGATAGTACAGTATGAGGAGTATGGATGGATAGAGTATAGACTGAGGTACGAGAAACCGTGTTAAGTGGCTGTGGACACCGATTAGCACGCACATTGACCAAGTACCTAACGCAATCTAAATTTCCCCAGTTTGTTCCAGGATACTTGTCTACGGAGTAGGTACTTCATCTGCCATGTACTTGAGCTATATCCAAACTTGCTAGGGGAAAGGGAAGAGGAAATCGAATACATGGAATGCTTCGTAGAAACGCAGTCGAACAGTGGTAAGGCCGGAGACATATTAATTAGTGGAATGAAATTGTATATGCTTCTTTGCTGTGCTATCCTCCACCGGCCCCTGCTACTATGCCTCGCTATCTACCAGGACTCCAGGAGTAACACACTTGCGACTAGGGATAGCATCTGCATGCTGCAGCGCGAAAGAGCTAAAGCAGCAAATTAGCTTCCAGGCTATCTCTTATCGAGTATCGGCCAATCAGCCTTCTTTCCATCTTTTTATTCTCCACAACACCTGGGCCATTTCCCTTCTTTCTTCCCCCCCTCAGAAAGCGTCCCCCCCAAAGTTCACATTGCACCATCACCACCACCAGCCCATTATTCCCCATCCATCCATTACCCATTCGTGCCATTATCCATTATCCATTATCCATCGTCCATCATCCATCATCCCTTGCCCACTATCCGCCGTCCGCGCATTTTACTGTTTCGACTATCCAAGGTAACAGACCGCAGGCACTTCACTTTATTCCTCTCCAACCAACTTTCTAGTCAGTCAAAGAGGAGAGCGAACCGCATTCTTCGCATCATTCATTATTCATCATTCATCATTCATCATTTCTCCATCCAACATCGTTCACCACGCCGTCTCAAAAGTTATACCTCGATCTAAGTAGAAATTCTAATACTACTACCATACAACCATACCACCGGACCCAGTACTTGTACCATCCAGACCCAGCCTCGGAAAAGTACTTTTGTTTCCAAGCTTTGCTTGAGCTTCTGATTTATTACTGAATCCTGATTTTCCGAACCCCAATTCCTTTCATCTTCAAACCAATTCGTTCGAGTTCTAATTCCTACCTACCTTATAAATCTGCACGCCTTATCCTCCGTCCATTATTCGTTGTTGCGCTCTACCTTCCACTTCCACTCACTCCTACTTCAACTCCAGCTCCGACTTCATTTCCATCTCGCTCCCCAACATCCCTCTCACATGCTCGTCCTTTACCTTCAGAACAATAAATATAGGACTGGTGCTTTCAATCGCCCTCACACCTCTGGTACACGCGCGCGAAAGTTTCCGGAAATCCATACTCAGCATCCTGCCGGTACATCGCACGGTCATCATTCATCGTCAGGTACCGCATATTTGACAAGTCAGCTCACACGAAACTTCTTGTAGAAAGATTGAGTTCCTACAATCTCATACGCGAACAAGCACAAGCACAAGGACAAGCACCAGCACGCCTTCCTCAATCGCGCATATCGCATAATACCGCATCCCACATCTCACCACCTTACCACCCTACCACCATCACCGTTCCTTTCCTCCCACGTATCTCTCAGGCCACTGATCCATCCCGGACGAGTACTTGCCCAGAGCTCTTATCGTATGTGGGTGTGCGATACCGATACAGACACTGTCTAATCTTATTTCGATAATCAACCTTCTTACCCGCATCCTCCCCCTACCATTTACCACTGGCTTATCCGTACACTACATCAATCTTGAGCGCGTCACCAACTCCACGGTCGCAAAGAGTCCCGAAATTCTGCTGATTCGCAAATCCCTTCTCTGCATAGCAGCAGGGAATATTTGTTCTCACCTTTCGTTTCGGCGCAGCCCATCTATTTGCGACATTACAATTTTCCCAACGATTCCATAACTCGAGATCCGACCATAAGCCCCATCTTAGCACGACCACACCACCAGAGGATGCCATGAACGCTCCAGTATTTGTCCCACAAGGTCAGGCCTTTCGTCAACCCAATGGTGTTCACCCACCGTATCAGTCTTTGTCAATGGCTACGATGAATGCGTTCGCTAGTGAGGCGTCGCAAAACCCATCACAAACCGCCGCGAACACATCATTCACCTCAGGACCATGTTCAGTATTGATCCGACGTCTTCCAGTCAACACTACAGAGGATGCACTACGTTCAATGGTAGTTTGGTCCAAGGACTTTACAGATGCTGAAGTCTTATCGCAAGAGAAATCCGAGGATGCAGGCTTTCGATCTGCAGTTCTCCACTTCAAATCTCATACGGGCGCCCTTGAAGCAAAGACCATGCTCGACGGGAAGCCGAATATTGCAAACGATGCTAAAATGATCGTGGAGATTCTGTATGGTAGTCCTACTACCTCTCGTCGATTCACAGTTGACACAACTGTCAACGCTGGACCATCGAGCACCACTTCCTCTACTGCTTCATCGGCTGGCCCGACTCCTCGACAATCTTCAAGGTTCAACGGCTCGTTTTCTACCGCACAAAGAGTCTCGCCCACAAATAACAACGGAAATTATGCGAATAATGAGCTTCCGAATCCGGAGTCCAGTGTGCACTATCAAAGTCTTTTCTCCCCGCAGTCGCCAATCGGAAATCATTTGAACGAGCGTACGCGCATTACTGGAAAATCGTTGATAAACAATGATTCTGTCGATGATGACGAGACCGGGGAATTGTTGAAGGATCCTGTAGCTTACGCTGAGAATGGGGCTGCTTCCATTCAAGCCCGCCGTCCGACAAATCCCCAGATTCCCATCAATGCACGCATGGCAGGCTTATCTCTGACGACCAGCAATACTGCAGGCCCTACTTCCCTTTCATCTTACACACCCCAGCCAACCCTTCCATCCATGACTCATGCAAATGCAATGTCACCAGTATCTATGAATGGTGGTCCGCCTGCCAACTATCAACTCGGAAGTCAGCACTATCAACGCCACAATTTCCCCCCAGTCAACCCCGCCGATCAAAATCCACCTTGCAACACTTTATACGTGGGAAATCTCCCAATTGATACGTCTGAGGATGAGCTCAAAGCAATGTTCTCAAAGCAACGCGGCTACAAGCGTCTTTGCTTCAGAACCAAGCAAAATGGACCAATGTGTTTTGTAGAATTTGAAGATGTTTCCTTTGCTACGAAAGCTCTCCATGAACTTTACGGACATCCTCTGCACAACAGCGTCAAGGGTGGAATTCGTCTTAGTTTTTCCAAAAACCCTCTTGGCGTTCGTTCTGGGCCAGGCATGGTGGCTCCTGGTCCCGCGAACATTTCCGGTGTTATGTCGGGCATGAATGGCGTCATGATTGGTGGACCGGGAGGAAATTTCAGCACTGCAAACGGGCCACCTCCAGGTCTTTCAGCACCACCCGGGCTTGGTCCCAACAGGATGGGATACACCGGAATAATGTCTTCGGGTACTATGGCTGGACCTGGTAATCAGTATGGTGGAGCTTCATTCACCGGAACGAACAATTGGAGTGGTCAACCATTTACTTCCGCCATGACTGCTGGAGGTCCAACGGCGTTGATGAATGGTTCTAACGGTGGTGGTTTCCCCCCGGCTTATATGATGGGACGATAAAAAATGTTGTCGTTTATATGGATATGTTGTGGAAAATTATGTGTTGTAACACCTTGGTCTGTCATTTCTGGAGTTCTATTCTATCACCCATTTCGTTCCGCCACCAGGAATTTCAAAAGGGTCGTTTTCATATCTTTCATTCTTTCTTGCACCAGGGTTCATCAGGAGGAGTCGAACGGTGCTGCATCAGGTTGCATTTTACACACTTTGTAGCGTGGTGTTCACGATCATGAGATTCCCCATTCGCGTTGTCGCAATTGCGGGAGTTGAAGCAGAGGCAAGGGAAGGGGAGATGGCATTCGGCATGGTGTTTAGTGTGGAATTTCTATACGATTTAAGGCGTTTTTGTTCCCTTACGTTTGTGTTATCTGTCGCGTCCGGAGTTTTGTTTATGGCTCTATTGTGCAAGCTGGCAGACTTGCAAGGATTCACACAGCGCGCATAATCGAGTATTCGCTGGAGTCTACCTGGGTAAACGGAATGGATCATATGCATAGCACGTAAAAGAGGGCTGGAAAAGGCGTCGAACGTTTCGTCACTGATCTGGGCATCTGGACATCTATTTTGACAGCGGAACAACATGCAATGGATGGCATAATTGGGCCTCTGGGACATCAATTTTGCTGGGCACATATTCATTGCAGGGGGCGTTCTGGCTTGAAGGGAATCGGTTATTACTTTGTTAGATTTTAGTTACAAAGAGCAATCTAAGCATTGCATGTCTCAGTACACAGCTTTTTACCCTTGATCAAAGTCGCCAGATTTATTACATATTTATTGACGATTTTGATTTGTTACATTTTATACTATCCACATTCGTCCTCCTAGCGTTGACCTCAGGTGTTGCACATGAATGATATAGCTAAAGGCCCTGTATATGGGTTCATAGCATAGTAGCAAACCAAGTGAAACGGGTAGAACTACTTGAAGTCCTAATTACTCTATCAATCTACGATTTTCAAAAATGGAGTTCTAGGTTCGCTTTGAGAGGTAGATAGATGCCACGTGATGCGATGTCCGGAATAAACCGCCACTAAGCCGCGGCCTCGCCTAAAATTTTCTGTCGCAACTTCTCAAGCTTAAGATCTTCGCCATATATTCGAGCTTTTCTTCAGTTCAGTATCTATTTCAATACAAGTATCTCTTCTACACAACGACGTGGAAGAGATTGAACGCGCAATGGTTAGTCTGCTCCTACTCTTCCTCTACATCAATCTCTTATGATGAACTTTCGTGTCGCCCCTATCTTACCAACGAGCTTTATGCTTTCATGGTGATTAACCTGTCTTTCCAAACGGACTATCTGATCTTCTACCCTACAAATCTTCATTCATATTTCGCATGTTGCTTGACGCGATGCTAATTGCTTTGCAGTTTTTGGCTTTTGTTAGATGACCAGGGCAGGAATTCGCTGTCGTCGACGTTCCGACTCGATTTGCAATTACACGATGATACAGCTCAACGTTAACAACTGTGGGTTACACTTTTCTTCTTGCCACGGAGGTCGACCGAGATACAATGATGAACAAAACATGTACTATCAAATACAGATCAACAATGACGAATAAACTGGTTCGATTACCTGAAATTATCTCGGTCGATTCTTACTTGAGCATTTGTTAGCTTCAGTTGTTTGAAAGGGCTTTGCTGATGTAGAGATATAGAACTTCTAGGTTTTTTGCTATTCATGTCTATTTATAAGACACTCAAGGTAATTACAGTCATTTTTTATCCTTTTCTTCTCCTGTGGACAGTGTCCATTGCTTATGATGCAAAAAACATTCCATGCTAAGTCCGAAGACTTAGTCTAATGAGGAAGACAACGTAGACTTTTCATCTTTCACCTGAAGCACCTCAAAATTTAGCAATATCATTTGATACTTATGTATGGTGCATTTGCTAACTTACTCGCAGAACTAGCCTACTATTACAATATATTTTGGCTTTAGGATTATTTTTTTCTCTAGTTGCTAGAAATGAACCAACATTCTTCTATATGCTCGCCAAACTTTCATGCAGTGCCTCTGTGATTTGGGTTCCATATGTCACAATGATGGGTTATTTGTCGAATCAATGCTTGACGGAATCTCTCTTCGTCTGTGCATAGAGTATACCAGACTTGATGTCCAGCAACTCATGTCAGACTAGCACCAGCTTCCGGTCTCTGTTTCACCAAGTTCACCAGCGGTAGAAAGAATCTGGCACCCTGCTTGCCTTCATCGTCGCTCCCCTTCTTTACCCTGCTCACTATATCCTCCCATCCCATCCACTCCCACCTCTCACACTTCTCCGGCTCCAAAACCCTCGCCGCCTCCTCCTCCCCTTTCCTGCAATTGCAAACCATGAAAACCGTGACATAGTGCTTTCCATCCTCCTCCATGACATCATTCGTCGCAGTCAAGAACCGCGTTTGGGTGACCGTCAATCCCGTCTCCTCTTTGACTTCCCGCTCAGCACATTCTTCAAAGCTTTCCCCAAACTCCAGATGCCCACCGGGTAAACCCCACGTGTTGGCGCCGTGAGATCCTTTGCGGAGCCCGATGAGGAATTGCTTTGGTGCGGCGGAGGAGTCGGGTGACTGATCGGAGCGTAGGATAAAGACACCAACTCCGACGCGGACGGTGGGTGAGGGGGGGAGGGACGGCTTTGGTGCTGGTGTTGATGCCGGTGCTGGTGGTACGGAGGCCATGGTTGTGTGTGGTGGAGGTGGTGGAGGTGGTGGTTGAATGAGGTGGATTTGTGAGTTATGAAATGGAGAATGAAACTAATCTTTAGTAGAAAGGCAGTACGTGCAGCTTTTAAGATGAGGTGGGGTGGCACTTCCAAGTCGTGAGAAAAATGCCCGTTGGGGTGCCTTGAGGCTATGTTGGGTATCAATGGCGGACGGATGACTTGCGACGGGAGGTCGCGCCCCGCTGAGTCATTAGCGAGGAAGTGTGATCAGTGAATAACTAGATGCAATGGAAAGAGACTGGTCAGGACTATCTTCTTTGCTGGGTGTAGCTTTGGGGAGCCTTGATCGTGGAGAGCCTTACTCTCAGCTCCTATATTCATTATACTGGTCTATCTATGTATCCAATTAGATGTTCCTCTCAGATCGTTTAGTCTAGATAGCCTCATGTAAAATCATAAATGACGAGCCTCTGTTGTCCGCCTTCTACTGCACCGCCGTCTCTATTGGTATCTCCATCTCCATGCGCAACGCCACTTTCTTTTAGAACAATGACCATCTCTTCATCGAATCCCACCCAGTGTTTCTTGTCCATCTCTCTTGCAACATCTGCTTGCACCTCTGTCTCGCCTTCAGCACCACGGTCGTCATCATCCGCAACAATCTGCACACTCCTTTCCTCGCTCCCCTTTCCGCTCCGTGCAGGCTCTAGCTCCCACACTCGCAGCTCGCCGCCGCGTCCACTGACGCTGACGGCTTTTCCGCGCGCAGTTATACTGGCGAAGGATATGGCGCTTGTGTGGCCGTAGAGTTTTTGTGGTGGGGAAAGGGACAGGGAGGTCGAGGTCGAGGTGCAGAGGTATAGCGAGAGTGTGTTGTCGGGGTGGGTAGCGAGGATGTAAGGGTGTGCGTAGGATATGGTTATGGGACGCGGGAGAGGTGTGGGATTTGAAGGTGGCGAGGAGTTTAAGGGGTGGAAGCCATGGGGAACGGAGGAGGTGAGGCGGGATGTGGTGAGGATTGGGACAGAAGAGGGCGATGATGAATGAGAGAAGTGCAGTTCTTGTATGGAGATCGTATAGCCGCTTAGGTAGGTCGGGAGGGTGTAGGCTATGGATGCGATAATTGTACTTGGAGTGAGACGGATAGAGAGGGATAGTGGTGGCCAGGAGGAGTGCGATTTGAGGCTTGTGAGAAGGTAGGGCCGCGTCGGCCTATTCTTCTGCTCGGAGTCGGAGTTAACTTCCGAATCCTCTGTAGACGATGGTGGCGTGAGGGTGTAGAACGAGAGCAATTGGTCTTTCGTTATACTCAATACATAGGGCTTCGCATAAGCCACCGCACTTAGCATCCCATTACTGCTCGGTGGATGCCTGTAAGTTTGAGAGAAAGACTTCTTCTCTACATCCAGAACCCATGTTCCCCATCCTCCATCCTTAAACCCCACCACAATTCCTAGCCTCCCTTTGTCCCCCTCTTGTTCATCGATGGCGAAACACGTCGGCATCCATCCGTCTTCTAATTTCAGCCTCGTAATTGGCTTCCTTTCTTTTAGCCCCCAGGCACTGAGCTCTCCGTCCACGCTCAAAGTCACTAAGACTCCTCCCGCGAGTCTCACCATCATACTAGGCACGCGTCCTTTCGCGGCAATGTCAATTTGCTTTACTTCGCAAGCACCCCTCGCCCAATTATGCCTCAGCTTATACTGTCTCTTCCAGTTGGTTTCCTTCCCATCCATTCGATTCCGCAGACCCTCATCATCCAGCCATCTACTCCTCCGCGAACTAAACCGCAACATCTCGTCATGTTCTTTCGTTCCACCATGTTTAATGCCCGGTATACGAAGTACTCGCGGCAAAACAAATCTTGCATAATACAAAGACTTCCAAAGCTGCGAATCATTCGACAAAGTGTAAAAACGACGGGAGACAGAGTGGCAGCATAGAAGGGTTTCGATCGGGAGGTTGTGAAGTATGCGAACGAGAAGCTCGGAGGAGAGATTCGAGAGATGATCGCGCTTGGATGGGCCGCGGGGCTTTTTGCTTATTGATAAATCGTTAGAGCAGGTACTTGATCTGCGCCGTTTCGCCATGGTGGAACTAATATCTCCTAAGGAACTGAGTGTCTGAAAAGGGAAGAAGCATTCAAGAATCCTGAATAAAGACAACCAGGCTGTAATCGCCTTCGCGCCATTATCAAGTCGCATATGCAAGGATTAAATGATTTCGTGCTTATCGCCGGGGAAACTGGTCGGATAAGGATAATTCACGTGTTGACCGAGGCTGGCTGGGATTGCAAATGAGTGCACGTCAACCAAGGGTTAAACCATTCAGCCCCCGTTTGCGACGATAATCCAAACCTCATTCCCCAATCCCACGCATCGAAATTTCTCATCTTCTCCCCACGATTTCTCATCAACCACTCTCCATCGAAGACCTCAACGGTTAGGTCGCTTCTCCTCAATGATCTTCCACCGACCATGTCATCTATAAAGAGCATACGGGATACGATTCCCAACGCGCTGAACCTCTACTCCGATTTCATCCTCAAAAACCAGTCTGCCGTCACTCAGATCGAATCGACACTTCGCTCGCTCACATATATCATCCCGGGACGATTTCGCGATGCCGAACTCGCGTCGGAATCGCTGCATTCCTCTATCCAACTCCTCTCTCTATACCATGATACCTTACTCTCGCGAGCACTATCCAAACTCCCTGGCATGCCGCGTCAAAATGCCCATAACCGATACACGAAGTTCTGGGTGAAGGGCAACAAGATGTATAGAAGGATTGCGATGCTGTTGAGTATGATCCAGTATACGGAATTGCTCTGGGAAATGACGGCAAAGAGGAAGGGAGAGCGAGTCAGGTGGCGCGTGGTACTCATTATAGAGTTCGTCAAAGCCATTTGCAAGCTGCTCCTCTTGCGAATAACCAAAGGCCGACCACTTGTTACACCGCCTCTTCCCGAGCGCGAAGTCATCCCAGAAAGTCCCATGCAATCTGAAGAAGATGATATTCCCCCTTGGCTGGACACCGATGATACCTCGGCAATGCGCAAGGAAGAAGAGAAGATGCGCAGAGCTCGTCAAGCTAAGGAGTACAAGATGAAGAGGACGGGCTTGACTCTGCCTAATCTCCCCAACTCAAGCGACATATCAAACTATCTCCTCTCCAAGGTCCTCACCGCAGATGACATCAAAGCACCTATCACCCTGCTCAACACCATTTCTGGAAGTGCACAATACGCGGAATATATGCATATCCTCCAACCGGTGATCTACGCTGCTGCACTCTCATACTATCGTCATGATCCCAAGTCGTGGAAACCATGGCTTATCGGCATCTCGATTGAGTACGCAGCAAGACAGCTGAGGACAGAGAGCATCAGAACAACCCCCTTGGAGAAAGAACAGTGGAATAAGAGAGGATGGGCAATGGGCTGGTGGGCACTGAGAGGCGGCTTCTACGAGAACGTCACCAAGGGCTTCTTGCACAGGACGAGCGAGAGATTGCCAAGTCTATTAGGCGGTGTGGTAGATGATTATTTGTATCTGTGGGATAGTTACTATTTCAGTACGAGCCAGGACTAGATGTGCGTTTTGTTTTCATAGAGCGATGGGAGATATGGAAAATGGGAAATAGGAAATGTATGGTGTGTTATTAATACCATATGGAGAGATGGGAACTAGATACCCGAAGAGCCGGAGCGGGAGGCTAGGGATTCGGGGCGGGGGCCTGGACCCTTTAACGGGACGGTAGGAGAATAAGGGCTAGGTTGTGGTGATCTGCGTTTTGGATTTTTTTTTATATGTACACAATACTTTAGAGTAGAGCTTCTTGTAATTATGATAATAATGAAGAGACCATTTAATGGAGATTTGGGCCGCCGAAAATAGTAGCACATCTCACTCATGAAACTCGTCATTAGCCCAAGCCTGCTAGCACTAGGCAAACACTTCTGAGATACCCCCTTCCAAAGCTGCTCCATGTACCATAGTTTGGGAATAGCCATCGTGGAGAACCACAAACAGCATGCAACAACACACCGTTGATATCTTCCCCCTCCGTCCACTTTCACCTATACCAATCAAACGCACCCCGCAAACCACCAATCGATCTATCATAATCACTCGCCCAATCCATCAAAGCATCCACAAACGACAGACCCAACAACACATAGCCCAAACCGAAATACGACTGCTCATCTCCCCCTCCAGCTCAACACCACACCACAAACCAAGCAAGTACTTCCAGAAATGTCAATCAGCCACCGCCAAGCCAGCACGCAGCTTCGATGACCTTGGACGTGATGACGCAGTTTAGTCTCCACGCCGTAAAGCAGGTTGAATATTGCATTCATTATGTACGTACCTCTCTACAAGTATACATCCTTCATATCATGAACGTTGGTGCCCGAACCAATCTTTTCCCCACATCCAATCGGGGGAGAGCTCCAATACAGTACCTCCACCCTAACCCCAAC
>LLKJ01001156.1:0-14007 GCA_002242865.1 Clarireedia sp. CPB17 | reverse complement strand
GGATTGGGGGGAATGGTTGTGGCTCGAAGGGTTGGAGAGCTTGCTGCTGCTGTTGCATTGGCTGGCCTCGTGTCTCCTGCTGGCGTTGTGGAGATAGCTGGGGAAGAGGAGGTGCAATGTAGTGCGATCGTCGATGAGGACGTTCCTGATTATAGCCATATTGTGCAGCAGTATGCGGTAAGAACTGGGGTCTTGTCGTATCTGCCCACGAATTCATCCTCGTTCCATCAGCAGGAACATTCCCTGAAAAATAGCGAGTCCCTCCCATATTATACGGCGCTGTCGGATTTAGGCGTCTAAAAGCCTCAACATTTTGAAAAATATCAGAGTACGTGGGAACGTAAGAGCTCTGGTACATCTGGTTTCGGCTTGTAGACCCTTGCGGAACCCTAACATATGGCTGCTCGACTTCATGCTCCTGGTCAAACCATGATCGCGTACGGCTATAAAACGGCGCTCTGAATGACTGCTCTCCAGGTACATCATGCATCCGGTCTGGGTAGTTCACCGGGGGGCTATCTAGCATAGGTCGTGGTTGACTAGAAGCGGCGTTGTGTATGGACGCAGCCGCGCCAGACTCACGTACCGGCTCCAGGTACATCTCACTTGGTATTTCTGTGGAGGCATTCCTATAGGATGTAATACGCTCTGGAGCTTGAGATGTACTTGTATCTGGGCGTGATAGCACTGATAAAGCAGGGATGTTCTGTGGAGCCATGGCTCGAGGAGGTCTATACATGCTAGAAGCAGGTTGCAAGCGAGGAATAGAAGAGTTACGGGGTGGGATTGGCGGGGGTGACATAATCGTGCCCATTGTAGATCCCACCATATCAAAGCCCCCAGCAGCACACTGGTTTGAATGACCAGGAGAAAACGTAGGAGCCTCGTAATTTAGTCCGGCCATACTCGGCGTTAGCTCGTTATTGGTTGCCGGATTCAGAGGTTGTTCAAATGCCAATGGATAGGTGCTATCAGTGCGCTGAAGTGTAGCTGGTGGATGATGCTGGCGTGGATTGTCAACACGTCGACTGGCAGTAGCTTCAGATGCAGGTTGAAATTGAGGGAGTGGAATCCGACTTGGTTGAGGGTTGGTCGGAGTAGTTCTCGAGTTTTGAATCACGACGTTGCGATTATGGCTGCTTGGCTGACTTTCAGGGGCGTCACTAGACATGATGGCGGATCCAGAAAGTGATCGAGTAGTGAGGTTGAAATGATTGTTACTGGGCTCGAAGAGTGTTTGCTTGGAATTCCCAAGCTGTGTTGATGATTGCGGAAAGAATTTAGGTGAAGTGATCATGAGAAAGTAGAGGAAGCTTCAATGTTTTAATGGGTTGGAAATGAATTTTGTTCAGGGACTGTTCCAAGTCAACTGCAAACAATTTGAACTGCCGTATCAGCTTAAATCTACGGATTGATGACAGGTACGGCACACCAGCAGAAAATTCAGTCAGATGATAGTACCCTAAGTATATTTTTACATAGTGAAGCAAGCCGGTGAATCGTCGCCGTTGCAGCCTACATCGTTCGACCAACGAAAAACAGCAACAGGAAAGGGGATCACGATATATTGATTTTCACTATGCGCTGCTGTAAGTGATACAAGAGATGTACTATGCCGCAGTAATAGCGCTACATTTGATTCTCCCGTAAACTCAAGCTCTTGCCTGAAGGTAAAGTGCATAGTGTTGGATTTGGTTACGCAAGGTGAATTAAATGGTGATCAAAGGCGAGACAAAAATACTACAAGTGAGGTAGGGCACGCACCGAAATTGTATTAACGTATTTAGAGACGGTACAGGTTCAGGAAAGGATTTTATTCATTGAGAAAACAAACAACTTCGATCAACGAACTCAGAACGTGAATAATTGCCGTGCCAAAAAAGGGAAAATGCACCAAATGGCTTGCGGCCTCAAGATTTTAGATCTTCTGTTGCGCCTTCACTGAAAGCGATGCAACACCGAGAAGAACTTTCCTGAGCCATTCGGTGACGAGTTCATTGGCACCTAACCCCACTCCCGTACTTCTCTTTTGGAACTGATGCAGGAAAGCAAGACCAAATGCCAGAACCAAGACTGTACTCTTTGTCCATTTCTTAAGCGTACCTTTTCTCGTGTACGAGAGGTTCCAGTCCTTCCACGTCGGAAACATGCAGCGATATCCATAGTATAATTGGGAATAACTATGGGTGGTCAGGTTTATAGTACGAGGATGAAAATGCAAACTTACGGATATGTGTTTGAATTCCACCCATTGCCTCCCACATACCAATTTTTGGCCCCGCCAGCAGACCAAACCATTTTACTCAGCTTCATCTGCAGCTCACGAGTCCATTTCATCTCAGCCTCTTTCTTAACCTCAATCTTCCTCACGTCGCCATTGAGTATCGGCTTGATCATCTTCAGAGTATGGTTTACCATGTTTTCCGTGGTAAGGATGACGGAAGTATGGCCTGTGAAGCAATTCGGTCCAATCACTGTGAAGAAGTTTGGAAAACCGTCCATGGCAGTTCCCATATACATTTGAGGTCCTCCCCTTTGCTCGAAAACGTCATGCAGTTTTTGTCCCTCTGTGCCGTAGATATTGAGAGGGTGTAGCCATTTCGTTGTTTCGAACCCGTTGGCTAGAACGATCACGTCGGCAGGAATAGTGATTTCATGTGTAGGAGCAGAGCTTTTCACGTTCTCTGGGGGGTACATGCGCCCAGGACCAAGCGTAACAGACTTTTCATGGACTTTCCTCAGTGGTAGAGTTGTAAGTTCGATTTTCGGATCATGCAAGCTGGCGTACCATGTGGCATCGAAAATCCTTCGTTTGGTACCAATCCCGTAATTGGGAGTCAAGATTTCGTGATACTTCTCCGGAGCACTCCGTTTCATCTCAGCTAGTGTTTCTGCTTCTAGCTTCTCCCGTTCCTTTTTGTTATAGTCTCCTGATCCAAACAGGCGGAAATCGTATTCGCAAGTCGCAGCTACCGCAGAGCGGATCAGCTTGTTGAAACCGGGGATGTATTTATTGAGAAATGGTGACCAATTCTCCCAAAACTTTTCTCCACCTGGAGGAAGTGGCCTCAAAGATATCCAAGGTGGCGATTGCATCAACTGAGTGACCGACTTCGCGCCGTAATCAATCGTGAGTCGAGGTACGAATTGAGCTGCGCTGCAGCCAGTCCCAAGGACTATCACATTTTTGTCCTTCAGGTCAATATCATATCGCCAACGTGCCGAATGAAAGATTTCCCCTTGGAATATGTCCTTCCCGGGAATGCTGTCCGGCCAGGCTTTTGGTTCAACTAGACCTCCAACAGCACTGATCAGAATCTTGCACCTGATTATCTCTTCTTCCGTGTATACCGAACTGTAACCTTGTTCCTCGATTTTACGGACTCGATCATCTTCGCTCAAGTCGCCAGCATTAGCAACCAAGTGCTGGAGCTTCACTTCCCACACCTGTTCAGATGCAAGCCAACGCGCTTCTCGAACATCGGTGTTGATTTGTATCTTGTCCACAATCCCATACTTCTCGCAAACGTTTTCAAGATATCGGACCACTTCTGCACCTCCTGGGTGAAAGCATGACCATTCATAGTTGGGACAGAATGAAAAGGAGTAGAATATAGAAGGTCTGCATTGATTAGAACGTTACCATACGAGTGATGGCAAAACTTACATGTCACAGCCCACACCTGGATAACGGTTGATCCACCAAGTGCCTCCAACACCAGATTGTCTATCGAAAATTCGAAATTGATTGAAGCCAAGCACCTCCTTTAGTCGACATCCCATTGCGATACCAGATTCGCCGGCGCCGATAATGGCAACTGGATAATATGTGTATTTCTGACCCTCATAGTTTCTTCGAATTGTATTATCGTACTGCAGGGTATGTGAAGCTCGAGGTTAGTCGATGTGAGATACCAGCAAACCTGCTATTAAATTCCTACTCACAGTAAATTTCGGGTTCTTGGTTTGGACAGACATCTTGAGCAATTTGTCGGATGTGCAAGATTCTCTCTACTCTCTATATACCAGCGTGTGTTCGATGAAAGAAGAGAGAGCGGAATCGAGGGGTATTAAAAGAACGACTTCCTTTGCGGGAGGTGGTCAAGAGCGAGAGTTCCACAATACGAAGATGACATTATACAAGACGATAAGATACGCCGAGAAATGTTGCGCCAGCCACATTTTGTTTGAACCGAGGTTTGGTTGGCTCAGTAAGCCATGTTGTAAGACAGTTGTATTAAACTATGGCCTAGGTTATATGCAGTGCTACCATACTCTGCTTCAGCTGGTATCCAGCCGGCATTGTATATATCGAATTAACAATATGGCAGCAGTAATAGACTGGCGATACATTCGAGATGCAGGAATGCAACTCTAATGGAGGGCAGCGAGGTTGTGGAAGAGCACGGGACAGCTACTTTACTGTACGAAAGACAGTAAAACGGTGCGGTCCGTGGACGCGCACCCCCACCTTACGCCATTTCCCCAGATTTCATAATCCTTCAGCAGCTTCAACCGGACCAACACGCAACATGCGCAAAGTGCCTGTCAATACACACCTTGGACGGAAAATCGCAAGACTCTCCACGCCGTCACAATCATGTCATTGGATACAGTATTGTAGTCTGTCCTCCGCGTCAAGAATTGATCAATCTTTCGATGATGTCGACCTCAATGAGTTCAGGCAAGGGGCCTTCATACCTGAGAAGCCTGTATTCATGACGGCAAGCAAGGGCGGATCGTCGACGAATATAAATATATCGATGCCTGCAGCGACTAAATGGTTCTCGCCTGCCACGATATATGGAAGCAGCGAACCCTCGTGGTCTGCGAGGAATCTCATCTTGGCGCAAGAATATCTCACTTCCTTCGGCGACACCATCCTCCGCTACGAACTGACCATCACCCACGAAGCATTTCAAGAATATATAAATCGGTTGAAGCAGCAACAGACACCATCTAGTCTCATCCTGACTCAATATTTCGAATGCGTCTTCGACCCCTCAGATCGCGATTGCACATTCTACATCTTCGACGCGCCACTTCGACTTTTCCTATACGCCAATGATCCCACTTTCCCTCCTCTCCCACACCTCTACATCGCGCAAGCTCAGATTGGAGATCTTCCGCGCCAATTACGAGATGATTTACCGACGCCGAGGATAGTGAGAGAGGCGGGAAAAGGTGATGTTTACGATGCGAACATATGGATGGGAACTCCGCCCACATACACCCCACTGCATAGAGACCCCAACCCGAACCTTTTCGTTCAATTGGCGGGCGAAAAATGTGTTAGAATATTTGCGCCAAATATTGGGCAAGCTATATACAGAAATGTACAACAGAAGATTGGTGCGGGAGGAAGTGGTAGAATACGTGGCATGGAAATGATGGACGGTCAGGAGAGAGAGCTACTAGACCAACATGTCTGGGGTAAAAACGTTCAAGAAGAAGGGCTCGAAGCTTTGGTCGGTCCCGGTGATTCCTTGTTCATACCGAAGGGTTGGTGGCATAGCATCAAGAGTGTTGGGACTGGAATCACTGCATCCGTGAATTGGTGGTTCAGGTAAAGGATATTTACACCCACGATACAGCACCCTTTTCTCGAGAACGCCCACACGAGTCTTTCTGACTTGCATGTTCGACAGTATCAATCGGATAGCGGCTTTATGCCCTTCCATCAGATATCCTTCGTCCCCTCTTTCCCGGTCTCCTTCCTTATCGCTGCCTTCATATTTTATTTAGCAACCGCAGCCGCAGCCACTTCCTTCTTACGCTTGAGCATCTTGAACAGCGCAAGATCTAAAGGTACCCTCTCCCCCATCCAAATCGCTCTCTGTGTATGATCTCTTTCTTCGTCCAACGACTCCCCTTTCTCGTCGACAGTATTTGGATGTACCAACACGCTCAATGGTCCTCGATTTATCGCCAACCAAGGAATAAATGCACCGAACTGTTCTGGGGTGAAGAGGTTGACTTCGAACATAGGGATAGGATGAGGCCCTATTGGCTCTTCCCAAAAACTGTAGATGCGGAGTTCTGGGACTTTGATGGTTGCTAATTAGCTTCATTCTAAGTATGGCAGAATTGTGCATAAAGAGGTAAAAGACATACATTCTCTTCTAATCCTCTCCCACAGTTCTCTCGCATACTTAGCCTGCTCTGCGTTCTTCTGATAATGGTATATGTGAATATCACTATGATGTTATCTCGTCAGCCTCGTCCCGTCTGAGCCCATATTTGTGCGGTAAGGTGTAGTGTTCTGGCAGAAACTCACAAGGCACCTCCTCTTCCATTATCCAAAGGTTCGCAGAATCTCTCGTAGCTTTTACTCTTTACGCCTGTCTGCGGGTTCACGAAGCTTTTCCCATCAGAAGAGATCTCGCTGCCGAGCGGGGCTGCGTTTTCGTAGCCTTCTAGCGGGGAGGGGTAGGTGTAAAGGGATGGATCGGCCATGTTCGCTAGTGATTTAGAGTAAATTCGATTTATCGTCGACGAGATGATTGGATAAAAAGTATCAAAATTCCACTAGCATGTACTGGACACTTTATCAAACCTTAAAGGCCTGACTCGTCCTCTTGTTCGCTCCACGAGGCTGACCATTTATTTCATAAGTGAGGGGCAGTGGGACTTACGGATATGTCATCAGCTCTGTCTTGGGGCCGAGAATTGTGTAAGCTAATTGGTAATTATTAGGAAGCAAAGCTTCAAAGCTCCATTGGACGCGGCTGTTCAATTATTGATCCTGTCCGACGTTTCCAAACAATCACGAGTTTGGTTCCTAACCATTTGCAACACACAGCACGAATCTATTTCTGAAGCTCACGACACCGCGGCTCGGTGAAAGCGATCAGGAGGGTTGCACGAGTCACTCTCGCGAGGGGAAGCTTTACGCCTTACATGAATGTGTTCGGCCCTTTCCTCACACCAAACGCAGCACAATGCAATGGAATGGAAAAGATGCACGGAAAAGGAAATGAGGAGATTTATACTTGATGTGACTGTGGTTGATTCCTACTTACTGATCATTAATGATGCAGTTGGCCTGCTTGTCAAACAAGCAACACCATACCCGACGACGTTATTACTCCATGCCTCGGCAACAATGACCCGGCCAGGGAGCATGATTCCAAATCCGGATCCCATTCCCAGCAGCACATTTAAACCATGTACAATGTCTCTCAATACTTCTAGAAAGTCGATAACGTTCTTTCGAATGTTCATCGCAATCTCCAGACCTCGGGAAAGGGTGCCGGGCATATGCCTTTTCGCTCAAATCCTGGTATAACATGGAGTTCATACGGCTCAGGCTTACACCTCCATCATTACTGATCCCTGACCATTTGCTCAACTGTAACCTCCCTTCCGGTGCTCGATCGCTCAAAGAGTGGGCGCCTGGAGAGCACATGGATGGCTGTACTGTACAAAGCACAACACAATACAATGCAACGCAACGCAATGTAACTGATACCTTGCTCGATGCTACGCCGCAAGCTTCCATCGTCGACGTTTCGCTGTCCAGTGGATAAATAGCCTAGTCGTCGTCATATATAATGAACGCATCGCAAAGTACAGTACCTGACTCGAGAATCTCCCGAAACGGGAGAGACGATATGCTATGCTGACTGCTTACCACGAACCTTGGTAAGACAGAGAAGGTGCTTCTACGCAGAATCTTACGTAGGTCTTGGGAGTGAGACATTATAGTGGTGATGAAACGCGGAGATCTCAATCGATTCAGGAACTCAGTGCCGTCGCGCGAGCCAATTGAAGACTCTACCAATTCATCCTTTCCAAAGAGGATATAAGTCAAACAAGGATCTCAGTCAGCCTTACCAGTCGTTGTCCCTTCCCATCCGGATAGCTTCATGCTAGGGTTACTTAGTCCAGGGAATTCACTGCCTTTATCCTACCCCCCTCCCAAGCAGAAGGCTTGCAAGTTGCACCGCATCGCGCGTCAGTTGCATTCGCACAAGATTTAGCTGCTTATATCGTGATTGGCGCAATTACGCAGCACCACATCATTTTCCCTTGCATTCAGCAATCCACCGTCCTGCATTGGATAATAAACGAGTCTCCATCGACTTTTCTAAAACAGCCGCATTCTACGTTTATTATTTCCCCCGAAAAAACATTCTCCATTCCCACGTTGCCGAGCATGATATATATGATAGGGGTTACATGTTGCTGGGATGCTGACTTTCAACGAATGAGGTTGGAGCTTCGTATGCCGAGCCAATTATCATACGATACGACCGTTATCAAACATTTTTTTTCGTTGGGACCGGGGATCGAAACGGAAAGCTCATTTAACAACTCGTCTAGACGTGGGGAAAGCTATTAATCTTTTCGTAATGTTCACTGTCGATGCCAGCGTTTGTACCTCGTTCACTTCTCCAGCAGCTTTCGCATCAATGATTTCTTGTTACGCCAATCTTAGATCTATTGAACCCCTATTCTACCCAAGGCGTTGACCATCACAAGCCACGAAGGTCAAGCAGTCATTCAGACAGGTCCGGTTCACAGGGCTGACGGGACCTGGGTGTCGAAGCCATACGAGCCTTGCAAAACTGTGAGATATCCCCCCTCAGCCACATGAAGCATTTACTCCGCCTGGATCGTGCATGCATGGTGACGTTCGGCAGTCTGGCAGCGGTCGCATGTTTACAGTTCCACGTTGTGACCAGTGCTCTGCCTGAATTTGGGGTCTTCCTTCCGATCGCTCCAGGGCTACAGGGCTTAACATCCGTCTCTTGACTGGACAGTTTCTGCAATGGAGCATCGGTGGGTCCGACAAACTAGTGATGCTCGGATCTATCAAAACTAATTCCCCAAACCGTTCACATCGAGCTCCACCGTTTATTCTTCTTTATATCTACATCATCATCACATCATGGACAGAAAGAGTACTCACTTAGGATCAATCAGCACGTGTCTGCTGGAGCTACTTCACTGCGCTAATCCGATGTTACTTCATTCTCACTCACAAACAATCTTACACAGAATTCTTACCGGCCACACGACCTGATTCCTGGTATCTCGAGCTGCGATGGCGCACTCATCTGGAACATCTCGCTCACCGAATACCGATAAAATCATCTCCTTCATGGCTGTCAACCCAGAGGACTTCGGTCGTAGTCCTTCTGCAGACGATCAATTACGGGCTATCAAAAGAGTTCGAGCAAGCAAGCCCAAGGTTAAGTCGGGCTGCATTACATGCAAGTATGTTTCCTCAGCACGTAAGCAGCCTACGCCCATCGCAAACATACTGACATAAATCTCTAGAGCTCGTCGTGTTAAATGTGATGGTAAGTCTCCCCTCATTATGCCTACTTCGCCGATATGATGCCCTCTTTCAGTGTCAACATGATCCGATTGTGCTTGCTGTCACCTATTTCACCCTGTGAATCCCCATCTAATCGTTCCATCATCAGAAACCAAACCTCAATGCATTCGATGCCAGAAATTTGGACGTATATGCGATGGATATGCTCTTGAGACGCCATCTCGAGGAAGTGTTATGCCCATCCAACCTCGAATCCCAGCCGCAGACTTCTACACTCCTAGTGTATCTCTACAAGCCACCGAGGAAGAAGGCCGATACTTTCGATACTTCTGTGAGCAAACAGCTCATCAACTACCTGGATACTTTGACCCAACCTTCTGGAACCATATAATCCTCCAAGAGTCTCATGGAGTCGCTCCAATAAGACACGCAATTATCGCCATCGGCGCTCTCAACAAAAGTCTTGAAAGTGCACCACGGCCCCACCTCAAAGTTAATGTTATTCAGGAGATTGATAGAAAACATCATGAGTTTGCTGTACTTCAGCATCTCAAGGCTATTCAGGCGTTGAATCATTACATATCCAATTCCACAGGACCTCAATTGAGAACAGCTCTAATTACTTGCCTATTATTTGTATGCTTTGAAACATTCCAAGGCAGCTATGCCACATCAGTGCAACAAACTTACGGCGGTCTAAAGATGTTGAGAAGCTATTACGCGTGCAAACCAGGCTCAAAACCTTGGGTTCCTCGTCGTATTTCAGCTGATGCTAGCACCAAGCCTCAGACGGACAAGGTTATCGCAAAAGTTCAAAATCGGCCAGGAATGGATAATGCATCCAAGTCGGCAATGATCTCCATGCACATTGAAGAGTATTTAGAAATGGAGAAGCCAACGCAACCCAGTCCCGAGGATCAGTCGAGTATACTACCCGCACCTATGCACCGAGACCTCAGCCCGCGCCATGACGAGGTCACGATACCCCTTCATTATAAGTCTAGCTTGACTATCGAACAACAACGCTCTCTATCGAACAATCCAATTCAGGAATATGCCAGCTCTTACCATACCCCGAGTCAATACCTTGTCCCTGACGAATCTCAACCTACCTATTCTGCACCCGTGGCTGCGGATGCTGGCAACAGCCCCCAATCCCATACGAGTTCCGCATACGGTACTCCCGAATCCGCGCATACTCCTCCGTCGATGGGCAACACGCCGCCTCCGATGCAATACAGATCATCTCAATCCCCACCCGTAGCTATGAACCCGCGAAAGCGGCCTCATGACTCCAGGAGCCCTACTCCTCCTCTTCTACAAAATGACTATACGCTGGAAGAAAATATAATACAGGCTTTCGTTCGTTTGGATGGGCAAGGCTGTAAGTGCTCCTTACTGTTTCTGTTGTCACTGACGACCTTGAAACTCACACTCGTTAATCATTTCCCGAATGAATGCTTTTCAATGTGCATTTTGGCAACAGCGCTAATGTTTTATCTGTTTCTTCACAGTATTCTTTGGTATGACGCCTGGTATACCTCCCTTGTTATGGGATATTCATTCCACTCATCATATGCCTGTCCCTCAGCATTTCTACAGCTTTACTGAAGCGCAACATTTCTGGGACTTTTTGATGGACCGTACACTACAATATTATCGACGCACACTTTTCGATCGAAAGTACGCTAGTGCAAAGTGCGACTCTCCCGAAGAGATTGCAAATCAGTACGCTCACTACGTTAAGTTACTCGGTGACTTTGAGAGAGCTTACCAGCCTATTCTGGAGGAATCGATTGCTAGCGATGGCACGGTGTTGAACCCAGCAGCCATAGTGCTCGCCACACACCTGAAAGCTACGGCAATCACACTCTCTGCCGTTACCACAACTTCGGAAATGGTTTATGATCAATTCATGTCTTCCTTTCGATACATCGTCCGAGCTGGTGAGAGACTCATCACGTCCTATGAGTCATCTCACTTCCCCATGAATTCGCGATTCAGCTTGGATATTGGCGTTGTTCCACCTTTGCATGTGGTAGCCACAAAATGCAGAGAACCCAATATCAGAAGAAAAGCAGTGGATTTGTTGTTCAGAATCCCGAGGCAGGAAGGTATGTGGGACGGAGTCTTGAGCGCTAGGATTGGTCGGTGGATTGTCGGCTGCGAGGAAGATGGCCTGGATATACCGACACGTATCGAACCTATCGCGTCGCCCACAGTTCCACGCGTACAAGGTTACAACTTTGCCAATTCGTCAAGTTCGGATGCTTTCGTGGTACAGAATGTGCAGGACGATGACGAGCTTTACCAGGGCTCTGGCGTACCACGACAACATTCTGCCGCCTACTGGGCACAGAGTTCCAACACTCTCTTCCGAACTCCCTCGCCAGATCAGTCGCAAATAAACTCCACTATTAACGAAGGTGCTGTTGACCCAAATAATCAACTATGGACCATTCCGGAAGACAGGCGCTTCAAGTTGGTCATTGTGGACTTCCACATGCAGGAACGCTACATAATGGTGAAATGCCACAAGGCTATTCCCAGGAGCGACGGAACGAGGGAAGAGAGAGAGTCGATAATTGCGTGGTGATCTGGATGTTGACGCACGATTAGCAAGGAGTATTTGATGGTAGATACCAGAAGTCCTGGGGATGCTGCTTTGGACGATGGAGTTTGGCGTCATGGAGGCCATTGCTTGGAGTTGGGATTGTGCATTCAAAGTAGCTAAACATCGTGCACCGGGCCACGATATGTAGATATTAGTCTACGGCCTTAGAGCAAGTCCTCGAGAGTCCTTGACACTTTAATTAGCAGAGCATATTTCGTCCAATATTTTGTCCAATATATGTTCCTCATATCACGTGTGATTTCGCAAAATGCTCCCACGTAAAGCGTTACTGCCTGGTGGGGCAGTTGGTGCCTGACGCGGAAGTTTAATCTCAGAGACGAGGCTTTGGATAAATTAGCAAAACAGTTTAAGTTGATTTGTCCCTCACAACTCCCGCATACCATAAATTTCGAACATATCAGGTCGCCGCAAAGCTTCCCAAGCAGTAGTCACCGTCGGCACAGTTTGTCCTTCCCCCTATCCACCAATTATCCAACGCACATCGTGCGCTAATACCGACCAGCGCAAATCCCACAAATACCTTGACGGGGAACACTTCAACGAGATAGGAACCAATCCAGGACCTACACTTCGACAGCTCCACGTTAATAGTGCTTACTTGGCAGCTTTGACCTAGGCCATTATACGACTTCATTCTAGATCCGTCTGCAGATCTTCTCCTACCGCTGCACCAGCATTGGACATCCGCGCGCGTGCTCCAGCTACCAAACTAAACGCGATTTTCAACCTCTGGAAAATCACAACTGCTAAGATACTATACGGTGGCCTTACGACTTCTCCATCCCTGTCTGCAGGATTATCTACTAGATACTCGCCATTTACCTCGTCCACAGAGCGCCGTTATCCAACAAAGTTAGTTGGCAAATCAAGCAAATCTGCCCGCTTCTGACACCCTGACCTGACAACATAAAACCATGTCTTCCTCCTCTGGAACGCCAGAGTCATGGATCGCATCCTTCTGCTCTCTGCTCGGCCATGAATATTTTGCCGAAGTGTCGGAGGAATTTATAGAAGACGACTTCAACCTGACGGGTCTGCAGACACAAGTGGCCATGTACAAGGAAGCTCTCGAGGTACGTGCATGCGGGCTCAGTAAATGAACATGCTAACTAACATGGGGTAGATGATTCTAGACGTCGAGCCGGAAGAGGAAGAAGATGAAGAGGACGAGGAAGAGGAAGAAGATGGAGATGAATCTAATGAGGGTGATAGGTCGGGGCGGAGAAATGCTGATAGGCGACATCAACGAATCGCGAGCGATCTTTCCATCATAGAATCTTCCGCAGAGATGTTGTATGGCCTTATCCACCAAAGATTTATCTGCTCTCGCGCCGGAATACAACAAATGTCGGAGAAATACGAACTTGCCCATTTCGGTGTCTGCCCACGAACACATTGCGAACAGGTCCGAACATTACCAGTGGGGTTATCAGATGTTCTCGGAGAAGATACCGTGAAGCTCTTCTGCCCTTCATGTCTCGATGTCTACGTTCCTCCAAATTCTCGCTTTCAGACTGTCGATGGTGCATACTTCGGTCGGACATTTGGTGCGCTATTCCTCCTCACATTCCCAGACTACGATATCAGCAAGAAAGGCTTGGAGGCACTGAGTAGTCATGGCACACGGCCTCTGCCGTCCCTAAACGCGGATGGCGAAGAAAGGGAAAAGATCAACGGTTTCAACGCATCGAATCTTGCTCCCGGCCTCGGTCGTGGGAAAGTCTACGAACCTAAAATCTACGGCTTCAAAGTATCCGAACGTGCAAGGAGTGGGCCCAGAATGGCCTGGCTACGGAAACGTCCCGATGATCTTAAGGAATTGGACGAAGCGTCGAACTACGCTGCAGAACATGGCGACGAAAGTGATGATGGTGTGGAGGGTAATGGTGCACCTGCTCGTCGAAGAGCTCCACCGCGCAGGCTGAGAAGAATTAATGGCGGGAGTCCGATGTCGGTGGAGGCGAATGGCGATCTCTTCTCATAGTATGTGTGTGTGTGTAGTACGTACTCAAAGCGGAAGGCACTTGCATAGGCGTTTATTTGGTGGGGTTGGGGGTATTTTTATTGAAATGGAATGGAATGGAAT
>LLKJ01001154.1:0-10204 GCA_002242865.1 Clarireedia sp. CPB17 | reverse complement strand
GGAGAAGGGGGGGATGGACTGACTGGTAGAAGCCCACGGAGTTAAACGTCAAACTCAAGTTTCCAAGAATCAGAAAGCCGGCAAAGAAACTGCATAGCGGGATCATCTGAAGAAATGGTAATCGTATCGGCACGAAGAGGTTAAAGGGCGATCGACTCGCAATCCAGAGAACTATCGTCGTGCATGTGAAATGCCACATGGCGAAGGAGATTTGCATCTTCTTCAACTGGGGATCTTTGAGGATCCTGCTGGCACGTAAGCTTTTGATGCGCATCGAGTAGGCGAGAGGAAGGGGGATTGATCGGTCTGCACGAACCATTTGTTCAAGAATACCAGAGTGACGGTACTGAGGATGTTCAAACCAATGCAGGCAATGTCGATGATCTGCCCGCCGCGAGTTTTGTGTTTCCGTTTCGCTGGACCCTTATCGTTGTTCCCCTCGTCCATCATCGGCTTCGACTCCCCGGCTTCCACATCCTTCTCTAATGGCTCCTGGGCGCCCATGGCTTGGTCTGTTGACTGGCGAGGAATCGCGGATGCTGTCTGACTGTCCCTGTGTAGGATAAATGTAATCAAGACCGTGGTGCTCCGTCAGAGTATCCAGACGCCAAGTACTCAACTCCGTCGCAAAAGTGTAATCTTGTGAGTGAATAGCTTGCACCAAGAGCGAGCTACCTACAAACGCACCAACGGTTGAGCAAGAGAGCAAGAGAGCAAATGGTAATCGAGGATCGCATGGGCGAAGCACAGTTCATAAACACGACAGGAGGGAAGAAATGAAACCAAAACTTAGACCTGTTGTCATGTTGTATGTAAAAAGTTAGGTAAATTTGGGAGAGGTATTTACAGCGTCTCTAGAATCTGCATGCATTATTCGGTAGAGCAAGGTTGAATTGTTTCCGGGAGCCGTTTAAGCTTTGCGAGTACAGTAAGACTCAGCCTCGCAAATGTGGTTCCATGCACGTAGGTCCCTTTTCTGACAAGGCTTGTGCCGCCTCCTTTTCGTGTTTTGGGAATTGTGAGGACTAAAGAACTAAAGAACTAACTTCCATATATTGACGTAGTAAGCTATGGGAGTAGTGAGCTGTCTGAGATAGGCCATGTAGTGTGTGAGATAAGCCGTGGGGGATATGCTCTATCTAACATGCTCGTCGTGCTCCCTCTCTGCATGAAGTGAGCTCTTCGCAGTAGGAAGTACTTCGTCGATGATATGGATGCCGTATCGGGTATGCTTTTCATCTGCTGTGTCTGTGCACGTGCATCAGGGGTCTTCGTACAGCGGATATTAACTAGCCTTAGCCTTTAACCTTAAGCGTGTTTTTTACTGCAGTTTGGCGGTGGCTTTTTCCCCAATGTTTGGTTGATGCTGTCTCTACCCATCAAAATTCACTCCCTCACAAGCTGTCGTGCTGTCTATCATTTTACCCATATATATATACTTCTTATCTTTTCCGCCTTTCCGGTTCATTCACTGTCACTGTAAAAGCGTTCAGTATACAAAGTCGACGTCTCAATTGAGCTTCATAGCTTTCTCCACCCTGCGTGCTCTTGAATCCCTTCACCGAATAATATCCACATCTCTGACTTAGAGCTCGCACTGCCTCTGCGCATTCGGATTTCATTTTCGATTTATTGACATTTAATTGTTACCTTCTCCACTTCCTTCATCATGGGTCTCGTTAAAAACTTGCTCTATTTTTCCGTTCATCCAAACCAGCTGCGGTCGATCTTGCAATGGTCAGTATATTCAAAAAGACAGCTACCAAAGCCCTGCTAACAACTCGAGTAGGAAGCTATGGCACGACCCCGTTCACATCAGAGATCCATCAAAGGAAAGCCAAACAGTTAGAGATTGCTTCAAGTACCTTGATTTGACGAGTCGAAGTTTCAGCGCGGTCATTAAAGAGCTAAACCCGGAGCTGCTCGTCCCAGTGACCGTTTTCTACCTTGTCCTGCGAGGACTCGACACCATCGAAGATGATATGACCATTTCCCTCGAGAGGAAAGAACCTCTGCTGCGCGACTTCGACAACATCATTGAGAAAGAAGGATGGACTTTCACAGAGAATGGGCCGAACGAGAAAGATCGGGAACTGCTGGTTCACTTCGATTGCGTCATTACTGAGTTCCGTAACTGCAAGCCTGCATATCGAGAGATCATCAAGGATATCACAAAGAAAATGGGCAATGGTATGGCCGATTACGCCAATAATGCCGAGCACAACGTCAATGGAGTGAATACTGTCAAGGACTACGAGTTATATTGTCATTATGTGGCCGGTCTCGTGGGAGATGGTTTGACAAGATTATTCGTGGAGAGTGGTCTCGCCAACCCTGCTTTGTTGCAAAGACCAGAACTGTCGGAGGCCATGGGTCAATTCTTACAAAAGACGAACATTATCCGTGATATTCGAGAAGACTTCGACGACAAGAGACGTTTCTGGCCAAAGGAGATCTGGTCCAAACATGTCACCAAATTTGACGAGCTATTCGACCCAAACAACCGCGCTGCTGCCCTGGCTTGCAGTTCTGAGATGGTTCTCAATTCTCTCACCCACGCAGACGAATGTCTCTTCTACATGGCGGGCATCAAAGACCAGAGTGTCTTCAACTTTGTTGCTATCCCACAATCGATGGCAATTGCAACTTTGGAGCTGGTCTTCCAAAACCCTGCAATCTTTGAAAGGAACGTCAAGATCACCAAGGGTGATGCTTGTCAGTTAATGATGGAATCGTCCCAAAATTTACGAACAGTTTGCGACATCTTCAAGAGATACGCACGAAGGATAAGCAAGAAGAACTCCCCCAAAGATCCTAACTTCCTTAAGATCAGCATTGCGTGTGGAAAGGTACTTATTGAATCTCACCTGCCCAATGCGTTGCGAGGAGGTGCTAACAAGCTTAGATCGAACAATTCATTGAATCGATATTCCCATCCCAAGATTCCAAGGCCCTTGCCCTGCAATACGCAGGCGAGAAGACTGCACTCGAGAAGAAGAGCCAAGCGGACGAAGCAGAAGCTAAGAAAGATGTCTACTACCTCCTCATTGCAGTCCTCGGAACCCTCCTCGTAGTTTCCGCACTTATGGTAAGTTTTCCTCCACCAAACCGGACTATTCTTCGGTCCATTTCAGCTAACAGCCAAACCCAGATCGGAGCAGCTTACCTGGCTGGCGCCCGCTTCGACGTCGCATTCAATGAACTCAGAAAGGGAAACTTCGTCCCCAAACACGATAAAGGTGCTCTGGAGAATCAAGCGCTGGGGCAGAATTACGACCATGGTCATGGGGAATTGTAAAGTTGGTATGAATGTATGATGTGATGAAAGGCTGGGAGGGGCCAGATACAAGTGGTGATGATTCATACTAATACTTCTTTCATGATTTTGGTATATGTGCTTTTCTTTGCTTTGTTCGCTTTCGTTTGTGCTTTTTGTAATATGTATTATTATTCATATGTATGTCTTGTCCGTCTATACTAATACGATATAATACGATAATTCTTGGTTACTGGGTTTAGCTAGGGCAGTAGAGTGTATACATTGATGGGGATAATGGATAAAGCATATCAAAATAAAGATAATTATAATACTCAACGCAAAATAAAATGGAATATTCATCGATTAATCAACTTTTGCATATATACAACCTACATTTTTGGGAGACAGATATTGTAGTCAAGGGCAACAAGCAAAAAGCTTCAAATCCAATCTAGCTATGGCAACAACGAACGGTAACAGCACCAGAAATAGCACCAGAAATAGCACCAGAAATAGTAGAGTTGTGGCAACAGCAATTTCAATATACTTGGATATATATGGATTCCAAAGCATGTCTTATACCATAACGAATCTCTATCTTAACAAGACTCATCCATAACAAGATATAACATACACATATACTCTCCCATGGGCAGCCCAAACACATAACGCCAACCGATTCCCCCCCAAAAAAGAAATCGGACCCAGAGATGAGATGCAAAAGACACAAACGGCATGAAAATATTCGAGATCCTCTCTCTCTCTCTCATCTCATCCGTCCAAATTAAAGCGGAGATAAGAGACGTTGAGAAATTATAAAATAAAATAGATATCCCCATTTCCCATTCCCAGTTCCCATGTGTGTAATATGAATAACCGTCTTAGCCTACTATCTTTCTAATATGCATTACAATCCATCCATTTGACCTGGTGCTTCCATCTTGATTTCCTTCTTTCTCTCTCCACGTGCAAACATATACATGCACTTACATTCCTTCTTTCCCCTTCCTACCATCCCCCATCTACCTCCTCTCCACCAACAAAAAGTGCATCGCCAAATACGCCAACAATATAAACGCCGCGGCAAAGACGCCCAAGCCCATCGCATCCGGCCAAAAAGCCTGGGTATCAAAGCCAAAACTACTCAGGATAACCGCTCCGGGGACAGTAATATCCAACTTGAATTTCTGATCGATAAGCGTAAGATAAGTGACCTCGTTTACAATGAGACTCTCGAAGCCATAATGGAAGATCGAGAGGGATTGCAGCCAAAGTGCCGATTTCGGGATCGCGTCGTGGTTGAGCAGGAGTCCGGCGAAGAGCAGACTGAAGAGCATGACGAGACTGCCGATCAGCGAGGCGACGCCGTTGTCTTTGAAGACGATGCCGAGGAAGAGGCAGATGGCGGCGGCGGCGAGGTTGAAGAGCACGAGGATGAGGAGGAATTTGAAGAAGTGTGGAGCGTCGGGGACGAGGCCGGTCATGGGGTAGAGGATGGAGCCCATGATGATTGGGGGGATGATACGCAGGGGGACGATGTCGAAGATGACTTTGGCGATGAAGTAGGTGACGGGGGAGTAGTAGCCGTTGGCTCTTTCGCGAACGAAGACGACGCGTTCGGTGGCGAAGACATTAAGACTCGAGAGGGTGCTGAAACCGAAGAGGGCGAGGATGAAGAAAAACAATCCAAGCCGATTTTGGAAACCGGGAATGTCATCAGTGAGACCGTAGAATAGGAATCCGGAAAGAACGGCCAAAAGAATGGCGATAGCATAGTGTGTTAACATCAGCATTGGATTTCTGTAGAGATTGCGCCATGTACGTTGAGAAAGAATGATGAACTGGCGGAGATATCCAACTCTTGCATAGCCTCTACCCATAGTTCCCGTTGTTGCGACACCGTTCTCTTGTGCGTGCCCGTTCATGCCACCATTTGCGGTTAGAGCGCTGCTCACTGCTTGTTTGAGGTCCTCTTGGGTGTCGCGTGCGATGTCCGATTGAGCATAAGCCGAAACCAAGATATCAAGTTCAGTCCCAGAACCAGGCGCGTCAGGTGGCAGGTTGTCCGCATCTTCGGCGATTGATGCATGTTGTCTCGACATCTTGAGCCAGTTGTGGTTTGCCTCAGGGTCAACAGGTGGTTCATCTGGTTGGGAACTCGGGGTTTCATAACCGCTCTTCTTGCGCGTGTATAGTTCTCGCTCCTGCTTTTGCTTTACCGAATCGCGGCGTTTTCCTTTAGGTCGCAAAAGTGATTCTCCAGGGCTGCCAATGACAGCTTCCTCAATACTGCCACCAGAAATGCTTGCGATTGATTTGACTGCTCTGGTACTACTCGGACCAGCGCTTCCAGGTACCGTACTACCGATATCCGACATTTGATCATTGATGGGAGTACGTGGTGCGCCAACATGCATGGTCAAATCTACCAAGTAGTCTGCAATGTTGAACCCAGGTGGGCATGAATAGCCAATGTGATCAAAGTAATCTTGACATAGGTTGAACTCTCCAGAGTAGACCGTCCTTCCCTTTGCCAAAAGCAGTAGTCTGTCGAAAAGAGCGACAATGTTCGATCGTGGTTGATGTATGGTGAAGATAACAGTTCGCTTATAGTTCTTGGCTAGAGTGACGAGACATTCGATAACATTGAAGGCGTTGTATGCGTCAAGACCGCTAGTTGGTTCGTCGAGGAATAAGATGCTTGGGCTGGTAACCAATTCACAAGCAATACCGACTCTGCGCTTTTCGCCGCCTGAAATGCCACGGCCCTTGCCATCTTCAGAACCAATCAAAGAGTCCTTGATATGTGAAATTCCAAGCTGTCTTTCCACCTCGAATACTCTTTGTTCCTTGGCAGCTCTTCCCATATCTCTTGGTAATCTGAGGAGGGCGCTCGTCATGATAGTCTCGTGAACAGTGAGTGTAGGTAACATCGCATCCTCCTGGTCAACGAAGCCCACCACACTCTTATATTCAGCGTCAGTAACTTTTTCACCATTGACATAGAAGTTTCCCTGAACAACACCTCGCTTGTTCTTGCGCGCAAGAATATCGAGGAACGTAGTTTTACCAGCTCCAGACGCGCCCATGATAGCCATAATTTCACCGGGGTGGGCAACACCCTGAATACCATGTAAGATTTGCTTTCCATTCAAACTGTACGAAACATTCTCGAAATATAACGAGGCTGGTTTGTGGTCGGTCATGAGCTTGATGCTTTCGTCATCGGAGTCGTCCAGGTGGATAGGGCCATATTTGAATTGTCTGCGAGATAGGTACCAAACCAAGAGGATAACAGCTACCACAAATAGCGATGCTGCAGCAATGACTCCAGCTATCAAGGGCGTATTTATGCGCTTGACGGGGCGCTCAAAACCAGGCACCTCAGTCTTATACAGACATTCTCCAGACGCACAATTTAGTAAAATGCTGCTGTCTCCGAACATTTGCTGGATGAGAAGATCCATTTGTGGTTCCTTAAAAGCACACTCATTGCTTCCATGGTCCTTCTGATCGCAGTTGAAGGTTGCTGGACCTTTGATTGATTCGTCGAGGAAGTCGGAAATATCGACCGATCCATTTTCACCACATAACATCCGATCTGGAATACACTTGCAGGCAATGTTGTCGCATTTGTAGTTGGTCGAATTCCGATCATAGTCGTTGTCGGCGCTCGAGCTGCAGGTGTCCAAAGTACAGTAGAATGATTCCTTCTCCTGGACCCAGACTTAATTTTGTCAGTGCTTTCTAGTATTTCGTTGGCATGGGGTACTCACATTGGAAATCGCAAGTCTCTCTTTCCGCATTACAAGTGAAGGTAACTTGAGGCTTCTTCCCATCCAAAATATCCACAATCTTCCTGTTTGTAACGTCGCACATCTGGTAGTTCTCCTTGACTACCTCACCATTCTGGTAGCAGACTCCGCCCTCCTTTTCGGGCATTAATGCGTTACACGCCTTATCGCTGGTACAGACATTGCAGTTGATACCAGTCCATCCGTCTTCGCAGTCGCAAGAGTTCGCATTTCGCATAGGTCGATCCCGTCCATCTGCTAATGATCCGCACACTATCTATGAGTTAGTAGGAGCAACAAAAATCTATCTCGTAGTCCAGCGCGCACCTGGTTGAAGACAATCATCACCACCAAACCCTGGCGGACAAGAACATTTCCCGTTGAATTGATTACACTCAGAATATTGCCCGCAGGTGAAAGCAGGTAATAAACAATTAAAACTGTCACAGATCAGCGAAAGCTTTTGACGTATATCAAGAGGCGCAGTACCAAGGAGGACAGTCGTCAGGTCGGTCGTCCATTAGGGCTAACTGAGCTCGCATCGTATCTATCGTCGAATAGTTCCAAGCATATGTGCGCCATGATAAAGACAGAGTCGCCAGGACTGCCGTCCCAAGATGAAGTCGTTTCATCTGCGGCGCGACGTATTAATGTATGAAGAGTCGTGAGTTTTGAGGTTAAAAGAAGCCTCGGCGACTAGGAGCTTTAATGCTACGATAAGGTGACGACGCAGGTTGCCATGTATGAATCAGTAAAGCTCAACAATATTATGCACTTGATGAAGCTGTACTAAAAAGAAAAGAAGCCGACGATGAGTTTGAAATAAAAGAGAGAGAATGGTGTCGAAGTCGGGGAGAGACCCGATGGTCGTATCATTGAACGCCGTGTTTTAGCTTGTCTCTCGGTTCAATTGGGTAAAGAGCTTGACCGAGCCTTTGGTTGTTGGGGCTGTGGCGGGGATCCTCACCACATCACCCACATCATCGAGGCGCCACACAGCCTTGAGGGGAACAGGAGCTGAAGAATTATCACCTGCTCATGACTTTTCCATTATGCACGACATTGGAAATTTGCGAGATACTCTGATATCGCAGTTTTAGCATGATTCTTTCTTCTCGCTGCTATCGTCTATAGAGCTTACACTTCTTAGAGTGGATCAGGCCAATTTGGGCTTGTGTTCAGAGTTCCTTGACACACACAAGTACTTCGGTATTGTCCCGTCTACGCCCTGTGAAGAACATAACCCTCGATACTATCAACACATAAAAAAGGTCCGTCATGGAGTCCCAAATCGAAATGTCGAATTCAGAGCCAACAAGCACCAGGTTTCTACAAAGCCATTCCTACCGCAAACATGGTCAAGATTGAACCCTTCGATGTCGAACAGGTCAGTACTACCCCTCATCCAAATCCCACCTGAGTATCTCTAACCTTCTTTCTCTCCTCCAGTGGATGGACAAGTATGAAGTCACACCAGGTGTCCTCAATATTGCCGAAACCTGTGTAGCTTCTATTTCGATCGACGACTTAGTTAAACTGTCTGAAGATCAAAATCTTCCTCCTCCGCTGTCCACTTCCACCAAACTCACTTATGGCCCCATTCGAGGTTCACCCGGTCTGCGCGATCGCTTGGCAGGTTTATATTCAGTTAGAGCTACATCGGGTTTATCGGCAGATAAGATACTGATTACCCCGGGTGCAATCGCAGCGAACTTCCTCTTGCTATACACACTTGTGGGCCCTGGCGATCATGTCATTTGCGTGCATCCTACCTACCAACAACTATACGCTGTACCACAGAGTCTCGGCGCGGAGGTCTCTTTGTGGAAGTTACGCAAGGAAAAGAAATACATCCCGGATTTGGAGGAGCTGAAAGGGATGATTAAGGAAAACACCAAGATGATTATTATCAATAATCCGAACAATCCTACTGGAGCTACCATCCCGAAGTCGGTCTTGCAAGGCTTGGTTGATATCGCAAAGGAAAAGGATATTATTATTTTGAGCGATGAAGTTTATCGACCTCTCTTCCATGGGATATCTCCCGTCGATGCAGAGTTCCCTCCATCTCTAGTCTCATTAGGCTATGAGAAGACGATCGTCGTAGGCTCCATGTCCAAAGCCTACTCACTAGCCGGAATTCGTCTCGGCTGGATTGCATCTAGATCCGAAGCAATCATCTCTGCCGTTGCAGAAGCTCGAGATTACACCACCATCTCCGTCTCACAACTTGATGACCAAGTTGCTTCATACGCTCTGCATGCTTCCGTTATCCACTCTCTCCTAGGGCGGAACATCAAATTGGCTAAGACCAACATAGCGCTTCTCGAAGCATTTGTCAATGAGCACAGTTCGATCTGTTCATGGGTGAAACCTACAGGAGGTACAACTGCTTTCATCAAATTCGAGAATGGGCGTGAGCCAGTCGACGATGTGCAGTTCTGTGTAGATGTTATTGAGAAGACAAAAGTCATGTTTCTCCCTGGCTCAAAATGCTTTGGCGAGGACCATAAGGGGTATGTTAGGATTGGGTTTGTGTCCGAGACTGAGGTGCTCAAAGAAGCACTGGAGAAGCTGAGAGCCTACTTGAAGGAAAACTTCAAATCCTAGATATATATAGGCAAGCGCACTATCTCCATGTCCTTGAGCAGGACGCCACGATTGAAAGCAGATAACCTTAGTATATAGAAGAACTTCCAATGTATGGACGCACGGAATGCTTTACATGCCCCTGCCATATGTCTATTTATGTTATATATGAACAAGCACTCGATCGAAAGTCTCAGATCAGACACTTGCCTTACATCGTTCACTTTTGGGACATGCAAGACTCTTTTTGAGATCTCAATCCGCATCTTCAAAGACCGAGTGAACTAACAGATGTCGAATAATGCACTCCCAAGTTCTAGTAAATAGTACTCATTTAAAGGAAACTCATATAATTCATTATCATCGATCGTATCGCATATCGCGCATCGCATATCAGGTATCTAACAAACAAAGCATTTCACCCACCCCAAATCCATAATCCACTCCATATCGCTCTCATCCCTCGCAACAAATCCAGAATCCAAAAACATCATTCCTCATATTTCAAAGTCTCTCCCTAGAAGACACTCCATCCAACCTCCACTCAAGACATCTCCAACGG